>JABCKB010000472.1:0-54225 GCA_013184455.1 Fusarium continuum
ATTATATAGTATTAAAAACCTAGAGGTCGGTATTAAGTTAGGGTTAGTTTCTTACTTAGGAAAATCTTAATCTAGTTTATTAGTAGTTATAAGGCGGGTTAGTTATTTAGTGAGGTATAGAAAGTTAGTTTTATTAAGGAATCTATAAATTCTAGTAGCTTAGAGTAATTATGACCTTAAGTTATACTTATAGGAAGATATTTTTAATAGGGGTTATATAATTTTTTATAGAAATTAAGGTAGTTAGGAATTTTAAGGTAATTAAGAAATTTAAGGTAATTAGTAATATAGGATAAAAGTTATTATTAGGAATAATCCAAATAATAAATAAGCTAAGTATCTTAAAAGTAATAGAAAAAGGATTTTACTTCTTAAATAAAATAAAATAACTTATACTTAGCTTATTTTATTTATTATTTACTACCTAGGCTTATAACCTATTATAATATATAAATTATATTAATTAAAGAGTTAAGTTATAAAAGTTACTATTAAGCAGAAAGATACTAAGGCTACCCACTTGCGGGTCGGAATAACCTTTGATCCGTCATCACGGATCTCAACAGAATGTTACGTACTAGACATCTACAGCCATTTAGGCTGCGACTCCTACAAATGTCACATCAACCACGATGCTGATTTCCTAGTCACATGTTCTGGCAGGGGCTGGGGTGTTGACTAACCTAGGTGATGTCAGGAGCTCTTTCCAATACTTTGAAAAGTTGTGTGATTAGTCTTGTCAGAACCCTTGTTCGTCTTGTGATAATCCTCCCGGCTTTGCGTCTTGGTCACAGACGTAGCTGGTTATTCGAGTCATAGACAAGCTTCACTTTACACAAAATGGACCAGTAGATAAGCCATCAAAAATGTTGACTTTACTCGCAGAGCCCCAGCTCTTCAATGTGCCAGTGCAAACGGCGCAATACCTGCACCAACCACTTCCCCGTCGCTTCATCAGGGTTCTACGGCTCTAGCCAGCTCCGAGGTTTGATCCCCAGCTGCGATGAAATCTGGTACCAGTATCTCTAGATCAGAAGCCCAAGTACTGGGCACTATCTTATACTTGGGGTGCAGATGGTCCTTCTATTCCTATTTTCTTCGCCGACGGCCCATCGATAGCCCTCCTTCGTATTACACCAAATTGTGCTGCCGCTCTGAGACATCTCCGCGATCCTAAAGAGGAGCGGACCTTGTGAGTTGACGGGACATGCATCAGTCAAAACTCTCTAGAAGAACAGAGTAGCCAGGTCGCACTGATGGGTGAGACATATCGAAATACAGAGAAGTTGTTGTTTGGTTTGGTGAAAGTGATTCAACAACGGAGCAAGCTATTAAGCTTATCAAAAAGACTAGAGACTTTCAGGCCATATCAGCAGCTAAACCTAGTTCTCAAGATACTATCGATCCTGTATTGAGGGAGAGTACCCTGCAAATGGCGCCTGCCAATGCACGCGAGCTTGTAAAAGGTAAGTAAGCCATAGCTTAGATTTTGTGATTATTGGCTCAGATTTAACCCAATTCAAAGACAGGATAACAGAGAAGAAAGATATCATCAATTCGTTGTTCCAACGTCCCTGGTTTCACCGGATGTGGACTGTGCCAGAAGTGACATTGCCTCTGGCACCCAAAGTCGATGTCTATTGCGGCCACCCGATCAATAACTGGGTAACGCTCTGGCAGGCAACTGATGTACTTGGAGCAACTGACTACAATGATGAAGCCATAGGTCCAGCAATGCGACTACTTCGATATATCTCCCAGCTCATGACTGTGCATCTCATACAAGGGGCGACACTTGATGCAGAATGTCTCCGCTGTGAACCTGGATCCGGATTTGTCACTGCTGCTCATATTGTGCCGACCTAAGCTTGCGTCAGACCCAAAAGACAAAGTCTATGCTTTGTATGGCCTACTTGAAGTTCTGGGTCTTAATATGCTAATGCCGGGTTACTAGAGACCACTTGCGGACATCTTCACCGAAATTACAACAGCTGCCATTAAACACGACAAAAGTTTGTGGATATTATGCTACGCGCCATCGGGTTCTAAGCATTCAGATCTCCCTTTTTGGGTACCTGACTGGTCCAACAAGGATTGGAATGAAGATGATCCTAGACATCCACCAGATAGAGAGAAATTCGCAGCATCTGGAGATTCCAAGGCAGAATGTGCGTTCACTTCAAACGCTCCAGAAATCACTGTACGTGGCAAGATAGTTGGCACCATTATCGACCGTCAGGGTTCCATGGTTCACATTCCAGAAATGTCTCTTCCGGAACTCTTTCTGCATCGAGATGAATCAGGCAGATGTCTTGTCTCAGCGAACCTGAAGACAACTCACGACACATACAAAACAGCCAAGAAGTGCTTGGAAATGGCCTACTCTTCAGAAGTATACCCGACAGGAGAGTCTGTCAATGATGTTCTAAAGACAACCTTCCTCGGTGATGATCCGATTGGCCTTAGCTCGCCAAAAACAAGTCAATTAAAGGAAGGGATTGCTACGATACGATCAAGTAAAGAAGAAATCACCATCAAGTCAGTACCGTCTGCGATGAAGTTGCACGCAACGTCGCCGCCGAGTATTCGCCTACGCAGTCTTCTCGGTGCTGTTTTCAGACCCAGCAAAGGCATGAAGATCTTTGAAGAGACAGTAAAGAAGACAGAAACCGACTTTCCGATAGAACTGCGCACGTATTTAGCGATGGCCTCACCTGGGAGTCGGTGGGGGTTTCACAGCTTAGCAACGTCCTTTTCTGCAAAAAAGTCTCTCTTCCGTACTGAAGATGGTTATTTGGGAATGGCTACCGCTGAGTTCTCGGGTTTCCTGCAGGTGGGAAATAAGACTGCACTCGTGGCAGGTATGGAAGTGCCAGCAGTTCTGAGGAAGGCAGGGAATAATTTTCGACTGGTTCCGTGCTGCTATGTTCACGGCATTATGCCTCAGGAGGCTCGTGGTAAGGTAAAAGAGCAATCAGACTCATTATTAATAATATAGCACTCTGAATGTGAAAAAATGACGACAATGTGATACGTGAACGATCCCTCTTGGGGATGTCAGGTAGCTGTGTCTCACAACCCATGGCTTAGTGGTTTCACACCTGTATGGCCCTTTCTACATATACTCGAATTATCCCCCTACGCAACTGACGGTATTCGAGAAGATGACTTGGACCGCCCACACCACTAGACTTCCCCCAAGACCTATCGCTTGTAGACTTTGAGCTCAAAATATCTGAACACTGGAAAAGTCACAATGGCAAACCCACAACCCAACCACATTCCCAGATCCGCCCGGGACGCTGCTTCAGAAACAGGGCCAACATACCAGACCTGAGACATGCCAAGTATAGCACCAACCCAACCAAGAATGAAGCTTGCAAGAGCAGCCAGTCCAACTGGAAGATAAGACTTGTCCTCCCAAGCAGTCCAGTCGAAGCCTTGGCGTCCACGAAAGATCAAATGCTCTTGCAACACAATGCAGATTATCAGCATGACCCAGTAAGCCATTAAGCTTACAAAGTTCTGGAAGATGACCAAAAGACTTTCTCGGCCAGCCAGAGCGAGAACCAAGGTAATCAGAGACATAACGGTGGACCAAGCCCAACGTGGCACAGCCTTGGTATAACGTCCTAGAACCTGACATCCAAGAGAGGCAGAGTACAAAGATGGCGTGCTGTTAGCAATAACTCCAAGAGCGATGACAACAGAACAGAAGCGCCCGAAACCGTGAAGAGGATCATAGGCGGCGACGATGAGAGCGCCAGTGCTGATGGCGTTGGCGTCCGACCACGCTTGATTGTTGACAAGTCCCGTGGCGAGTCCAATAGCGATGAGGTAGACAAGAGTAAAGGACATGGTCAGCCCAATGACAGTGAGCAAGAAGACCTTGACGCGTGAGGTGCGTTCTGGGTAGTAGACATAAAAGTCGGAAGCAGCGGCAGCCCACGAGTTGGGGATATAGAGACAAAGAGAGAAGAAGGAGAGGCGGTTGGCAGCGAGTGTTGAGCCAGAGACGGTAGGTTGGGCAGAGGCATCGAAGGAGGGACCAGCAACGCCGATGAGAACAGCAAGGACAAGAACCTGGGAGATCCAGGCATATCTGGACCGTCAGTATTCAAGTGAATCATAAGAGAAAAGAATACCCACCGTTCGTAAGTGTGAAAAATGGCCATGCCAAAGACAGCGACAATCCATGATATAATCGCAACAATGATAACGCCCACCAAGATGGTCATATCACCGCCACTCACAGCTGACAAGACTTGACCACCAATAATGCAATCGATGGTGGCATAGCCAACCATGAGAACGATATTGAGAAACGTCGGGAGTTTGGACGGCCAATAACCCATAAAGTAACGCAAGACAACCTTGAGGATCAAATATCAGCCATTGTGCATAGGTGACTGGGATGGTCACTAGTTACCATCGTTCGGTTACCACTCTGAGGTCCCCATGTCGCCATGTAAGCAGTGGAACAAGCACCGAGGATTGTTCCAAACACGGCCAAGAGAGTACTGTCCAGAAAGCCCAAGCCAAAGACCATAGGCCCGAAGAGGCCCGTGGCGAGGTTATTCAAGGACAGGTTTGCGCTGAACCATAGCAGGGCAACCTGAAGGTCGGCAGCGTGGGATGGCGGTTGACGTTCCTCGGGGAGTACACGCTCAATGCCTCTAGCTTCCAAGCCCGCAAGATTCTCAATGCGATTGTTGATCTTCTGGAAGGAAGACAGCGAAAGACTAGGAGGGCCTGACGTGTTGAGACTGCCATCGCCATCGACAGTAGAGCTGACTGTTGCGGACTTTTCGTTTACGGCTTCCGCCTCGTGTGTAGGCAACGACATTATGAGGGGTACAGAGACAACAACCTATGATGGAAGGAACAAAGACTTGGCAGGTGAAAAAAGAAAAGTATGTAGAGTAGGCAGTGTACTGCAGACGACCAGACCAGTCAGGTTTAAAGATTGCCCACAGAGCTCGAGACAAGTAAAGGGCCCCCAGAGTTTTGTTCAAGGTGCTGCTGGCGAGACTAGAACCCCCCTGCTCCATGTTCGGCCGGCCTGAGCAGTCCCGCGGTAAAACGTGCCTGTTACGGCGGACGTAGTGCGAGAGACACGGAACTGCTCGCCCAGCAGAGCCAATCGGTGGTAGAATCCATCCATACATGCATGTTCGATGCCATGGTCTTGTTCCTCTGCGACTCTACGTTGGTTGTGGCTTGCTTGCTGATACTGGGATTCGCTGCTATCGGGGTCTAGATCCTCTGATCCTTGGCGATGCACGCTGCACCTTGGCGATGAAACCACCCCAAATTCCCCTCAGCCACGCTAGAGCTTGACAAGGTCTAGCACGCAGGTCAGGATCGGCTGGAGCGGAACCGAGAATACTACAGCGGGAGGGAGTCAGGGGAGATCCAGAATCTCCATTGCGGGCACTAAGAGGATGTGCCGGCCCCTTCATCAAGCGCCTTGGCGATTTGTGCTTGACTGGACTGCACACGTTACGCTGTCTGACGATTATGTTCTGTGCCATTTTGAAGTGATGCATGTATGTATCAATTAATGTTCAGCTATATGTACAACTTATCTAGTAATTCTAATGCCTATCAGCATCCTTTACGTCTGCTTCGAACTAACTTCCACCCTGGTCACCACTGTTATATGGCCGCTGGGGTTGCTTTCATGCTTCGGCCCACTGGTGACTCTCGCCTCTGTGTGATACGGGGGCCCATTCTGTTCCACAAGCTCAATCTGACTGCCCTGATCTGGAGATACATCAATGCGAACACCATCCTCATCTTCCAGCTTGGCCCAGATGGAGGGTTTGGTCTTACGACGAGCCGAGTTCTCTGGATATGAAGAGTTGCGGTAGGAAGGGTTTGGATACGATGGATTGGATGAGTCGCCCTTAGAACCGATTGCAAGACGAAGAACGGGCCAGCAGAGAGGGAGATTTCCGACCCAAAGTGCGACGCCACATTCGGCGACGTACCAATAGAGGAAGACGTAGGAGTTTGGGTTGCTGAAGTTGTAGTATCGGTTCAGAACGGCAGCGAGGATCTGTAAATGAATTACTGTCAGCAAAAGACGGATTCTTCTACGCAATATTCGTACTCACATTGAAGAGACCCAGCCCGAAAACACAACAGAGTCCAAATTTTCTGGGACAGTTAGTGGCCGCTCTACAGTAGTCCTCAAGGGTTAGCTCACCTTTTCCTGGGTAAATTGATGTTGATGACGATGGGAATGGGGAGCATGATTAACATGATGTCGCTAGCAATATTGCAGGCCGTGGCAAAGATCATGTGGTTGTAATAAGTAGCACATTGCACTAAATCTGTTAGACAAGACCATGTAGTGTCACAGTGAACATACTCTTCTTGGGATTCACTGGGACGCTCCAATACTCTGTAGTCGGGGAGCACCAGTAGAAACAAAACATCAAAGTAACGACAACGTAGCTGGCGGCGCAAAAGGCTGTAACGGCCCTGACGGCCCATCGCTGCTTGACGGAAGTCCCTTGGGTCAATCGGGCGTAGAGAAACAGCAGACATGCTTTGATCGTCCAGGTGGATGTGAGAGTAAAGATCTCAAGCACAAAGGTCATTTTACTACCAAAGATTGCTGCGTCTCGCTCTTTGGGCGTGAGGCTCAGTGCAACATCTTCGGCCATGTAATTGCTACCATTCTTGGCAACCTGGTTGATCGACACGACGACACCGGTGAAGTTTATCTGTAAACGGGGTCAGTACAGCGTCAGAGGAAGCATGTACGAGAAGTACGCACAAGGGCAAAGACCATGAGATAATCTTCGACAGCGAGACGACTCCATTTTCCTAGTTTCAAACGTCGGGATACGCTGTGATTATGGATATCAGTGCTTGCCAATAAAGACAAATCTGATGCAGATGAGGTGACGCAGCACTTACAGTCGGCAAGCCACCACCAAGACTCCCAACACCCAGAGAATCCAGGACTCGACCAAGAGTGACTGCAGAAATTCCATGATGAAAGAATGGTTGGCATGTTGGTCGCAAGACGAAGGCCGGGCGCCGCCTCAAAAGAAGAGCTGAAAAGCTTCAAATCAGAGCTATCGCCCCCTGCCCCCAATATCATCGGACCCCAAGATGAAACCCTCGGTTCAAACAACAATTCTTTGTCGCCGCTACGGAATCATCCCACAGACACGAACAGAACAGGCACATCCCCGAGCATCAAATTTTAGCATGAAGCGATTGCTTTCGCAATCCTGAATCGCATCAGCTAAGGTTAGCCTGACGGAAACTTCCAGGATTTTCTTCAGGGGATAGAACATGCTACGACCAGCTTCTTGCGTCGCTAGTGCTTTCCCCTGCATTCTCACAGCCAAGTGTTGACGTCCAGACCGGGCCAGAGTTTCTTGCGCTTAGATCGGCTTGTCAAAGACAGGGACAGGACGATGAGAGCCAACAGAAGACTTGGGTGGAAGTTCCAAGACATCCATCCAATCGCAATTATTGACAGCCACGGTACAACGGTCCGCTTCCGACCCCCGTCCTCCCGTGGGGGGAGCCGGCTGGGCAAAAGCTTAGGTTCCTAGGGTTTATCGTACGATGGGTTGGTCTGAGCTTGGCTGATCTACCCCATCACCTTTGACAGAGGCTGAGAGGCTACAGGGAGGTATGTACCCTATCGATTCCCCAGACCAATCAGGTAACATTCCAACGCCGATGGTCTCAGTTCTCCGTAGAGAGGTACCTCGATTTGTGAGTGGGTTGACCTACAACAGAAGTACCTACTTTTTCACTGGTACGGATCCTAATGTTGCATCAGGGGCATCCCGCGTTGACGCTATCTCCTTAGGCGCCACAAGCCTTCAAGACGGACATCACAGGGGAATACAGCCAGCTAGGGTCTCATCTATGAGATGCCTCTATCAACTAGTTAGAGTCTCTCTAGTTTATAGAAGTCATGCTATTGCAGGAGAGTAAGTCTAACTTTGACTCTATATACAAACTATCAAATTTTGCTGAATCTCATGCACGTGGGGTCGAGTGGGGTAATACGACCCCATGAAGGCTTGTGCCGCCGAAGGATACTGTAGGTCACTGAAGGTCATCAAACAAAATGGGGTAAAAGCACTCACGTACAGCCCTAGCACTGCCAAGGAGGTACGGGCCTAGATCTTTTTTTCTTTTGAGTGCCGGACAGGCGTCTTTACGGTTAACTTAATCTTTAACCTTGATGGATCGTGCTCGAGCTTGAGAGGATCTGCTTAATGCTTTGGTCTGTTCGTATCATCCGTCATCACCATTTCTCATCGTCATCATCGTCTTGGTTAATTAACGCGTCGTATCACGCACCGCAGTACTGTTATCTTTGATCATCATTTATTCTGCCTACTTCGTAATAATCGGTTGTGCTGTTGGTAGCAGACCCTTGACGATTCTCAGATTCAAATATAGCCAATCACTTGACGATCTAACGTTAGGACAAAGCCAGCACCAACCAAAAATCCCTTCATGCCAGGGGACTCGTAACTGCAGAGAGAGCCTCCCCGAATCTTTAGAACAGTCGAGATCCACAAGAACAAGTTCGGAAAGTAGGCTTTCTTCCAACCCTGGTTGCTTTTTCGCTATCTCTGATAACCACCTCGTACGCCATCCACAAACATCCTGACACCTTGTCACGGTTCTCTATCTGATTGCACGGTCGCCTGCATCACCAATTTATCCTTTCTGTTTTGCTTTTTGACACGCATCGCCCACGCCATTGTCCGAATCTCTCCGTGAGGCGTTATAAGTGTCTAAAATCACCACTTGTCCGCAGGATACTGCAAGATAACGTCAATTGATCAACATGACAAAACCTCAGCCGCTTTGCGCCATTAACGAATTCAGCCAACTTGCCTTCGACTTCATCGTCATAGGAGGTGGCACAGCCGGCTTAGCAGTCGCCGCTCGCCTGGCTGAAGATGACGCCTCGTATACGGTTGGCGTTATTGAAGCAGGAGGTGTCGTTCAGGATGATCCAGATGTCAGCATCCCCGGCCACTATGGCCGCTCGCTTGGGGGATCCTACGATTGGCACCTCGAGACAGTGCCCCAACACGGCCTTGGGGGTCGGGCTCTGCCTTGGCCTCGGGGAAAGGTTCTCGGCGGAACAAGCGCGTTGAACTATATGGCATGGAATCGCGCTAGCAAGGATGACTATGATGCTTGGGAAGCCTTGGGCAATTCCGGCTGGGGCTGGGAAGGCCTTGTGTGAGTCTCCGTCTCCTCTTGATCATTGGGCGAAAGAACAAAGCTCATCATTTCCTTCACCCCACGCAGGCCATTCTTCAAACAATCCGAGACATTCCACCCACCAACTGAAGACTTGCAAACCCGGTACGACGTCTCTCATGACGCAAGCACTTTTGGCAAGGCTGGTCCTATACACATCTCATACCCGACTGATTATTCACCATCCCACCAACTTTGGCACCGCACCCTCAATGCTCTTGGTGTGCAGACTAACGCATCCCACCTCGGTGGCTCAAACGTTGGCGTTTGGACATGCGTCAATGCCGTTGAACCCCGATCTGCTCGGCGATCTTATTCAACGGACTATTGTTCCCTAGGGTCGGGGAACCTGCACATCCTTACCCACGCCACGGTAAATGAAATCCTCATCAACGACCAAAATGTTGCTACAGCGGTTCGCTTGTCCTGTCAAGGCATCGAGTACAGCGTCTCAGCCTCACGTGAGATCATCCTTTCGGCTGGTAGCGTCAAGTCGCCACAGATCCTGGAACTCTCTGGCGTCGGTAACCCCAAGGTCCTCGAGCGGGCTGGTGTGCCTGTCAAGGTCAACAGCCCGCATGTGGGGGAGAATCTACAGGAGCATATCAGTATGCGAACACAATCCTCCTGTCTTACTACCATTACTGACACGATAACCAGTGCTCGCTACGATTTTCGAGGTAGATCCATCGCTCGCTAATCGCGACGATTTGCAAAAGGATGAACAACTTGCAGCCGCAGCTCATGAGCAGTACAAGCGAACTGCGGATGGACCTCTTACTGTGTTGCCCGTATCCCTCTGCTATGTGCCCTTAGCACATTTTGTCCCCAGCGAGTCTCTTGCCTCCCTTTATTCCGATGCCGACAAGTTATCTGTATTTAACACCGATAAGCAAAGCATTCTTATGCGACGACTTGACGGCAACTCTAAACTGGGGCAGATTGAGTACATCTTTGACCTTGGTAATTGGAATCCGTACTTTAAGGGTGAAGATGGTAAGAAGTACGGGACTATGTTGCAGATTCTACAATACCCTTTCAGCCTTGGCTCCATTCACATACGTCCCTCCAGCGACGGATCTTCCAGCGCAGAGCATTCGCCTGATATTGATCCGCAATACTACCAAGGCGCACACGGAAAGCTAGACATGGAAGTTATGAAGCAGTGTCTGCAATTTGTCAACAAGATTGTCCAAACCGAGCCTTTATCCAGCATCATCCAGGCACCAGCATCCCCTTCAGCTGCCACCTTCAACGACGAGGAGCGCCTCGGTGACTGGATCACGCAAAATACAATTACTGATTGGCATCCGGTCGGAACCTGCGCTATGGGTGGCCGCGCGGGCATCGAGGGCGGAGTCGTTGACGAGAGACTGCGTGTCTACGGTGTCCAAGGCTTGAGAGTGGTTGATGCGAGCATAATGCCGCTGCAAATCAGTGCGCATGTACAGGCTACGGTGTATGCCATTGCTGAGAAAGGCGCACACATGATTCTCGAAGATGCCAGGAATGCAGACAAAGCGAGTGGGTGATGCCAGATACAACAGCTAGATTGAAGACAAGACTTCAGTGGTTTATAAAATTAGAATAGCTTAGTTATTCTTAAAAGTAGTTGAATAAAGTTAGTAGTTACGCAGCCAGGATCGAACTATCGCACCGATGGCTTCTGGCTGATGGTGTGCAGACAGGTGCCCAGCCTCGTCCACAGCAAAGAAGCTTAAGCGATCTGTTCCCTTCCAGAAGCCTCCTCTCTTAACGTCCCAACTATCGACGTTAGACGTAATTTCTCCATCCTTGTAGTGCCATGCCTTGTAACTGAGGCTTCGGTAATGATCTTGTCCTTTCCAGGGCTGCTCATCAAGCATTCGCATCTGTCCTGGAGTGTTGCTGTGAATGATTAGTCTTTGGGCTCTTCAAGGATCCTATTCAGGGCTCACATAATGATGTCATTATTGCCGTTGATAAAGAGGACTTGAATATCTGTGTTGTCGAGGAGATATGTCAACTCTCGAGTGACAGGTAGGTGTATATTCTCGGCTCTATCCCAGCGTTCATTGGTGTCAAAATCGATAAGATCAAAGGGATAATGATGGAAGCCAAGCTTTTCTTGAACCCATGGACGATTCAGAAATTCCCAGGTAGGACCGTATGCAAGATTGGAGCATAAGGGAGGAATCTCACACGGATGCCGGTCTGGGTGAATATCAATATGTGTTATGTCACTCAAAGACAGTGCTTAGAAGAGAGGCGCCTGATCAAATGAGGACCGGGGATGTACTAACCATCATATGGGTCCCAGCCTCCTGGTCGTACTCCATCAAGAAAGTACTCGCCAATCGTCTCCTCACAGACTTCATTTGCCGCACGACAGGTAGGAATATCATAAGAGTCTCGACATTGAACTGCCATCTTCTCGCATTCGGGAATTCCAGCAGTCATATTGGAGCACGCAGTATCGTTCATCAGTGGTGCCTTGCGGCCATCCTCAGCCCAGTCTGTGCAGAAGAAATCATAGTAACCGGTGAATTGACGGGTTGCATCGATATATCCGTCAAGGATGATTGCTGACGAGATGTTGATGCGAGGCTCAATACCGTGCAGGGTATTCTTGCGTTCATGGCCGACGATGTACCGTGTGTAGGCTGTGACATAATGGCCACCCATAGACTCGCCAGTGAAATGCCAAGGTCGTCCTGCAAGTTCTGGGAAGACATCATGGGAGAAGGTGGAAAGAAATGAGTAGACGTCTCGAGCTCCTTGCTGGAGGCTGACGGCGATGTTGTCGCGGTCTGCGATCTCTGAGAAACCAACACCTACGGGCTGACTATGAGGAGTGAGTGAGTTTGAATAGCGGTCTCTTTTTGTGAGTACTTACTCGATGTAGACAACGTTCGCACGGTCGATCCAAGAGTAATCAAGACGTCTTGTCGAATTTCCATCGGGGTTAACAACACAAGGCCCACTGCCCATGAACAAGCCCATCTCTCCGGCTGCACCAGGTCCACTGTGGCCGCCTGCATTAGCTAGGTTGGCCTTTCGTCTTTCGTCCTGGCATTGACTTACCCGCTCATCCATAACAGCAAGGGATCTGTTTCGGGTTTATGGCGGCTCTCGAAGTACCCTAACGCGGGTCAGTCTATCAGCGCTGCAGAGTGTCTAGAGAGGAATGCACATACAGAAGAACATGGACTTGTCGGTCGTGACATTGACGGTGCCTGTCCATTGGCAAGAGCCGGCATCGCAAAGATCACGAGATTGTTGACGGAGAGTAAAATGTGGCTTGGTGATGGTTTCCTCTGACAGCGGCTTCTGTCCTTGGCCAATAGCATGGCCGATGTTTGCAGCCAGCAATAGCGCTTCAAGTGGTCTAGCAACAGTAGGCCACATAGCGAGTCTTTGACGAAGAGATTGTAAACCGACGTTTGCCTGAGGGAATTTCTGGTGCTGACGCTATCCAATCAAAATTGACGCTGGACGTTTAATTAGACGAATTGTCAAGACCCACTCTATCGCGATGATACCCAAATGAAACGATTTACAGTTGAGGAAAGGCTCGCCACCTTCGTCTGGTGACTGACTCCGTAGCGAGGCGGTCTAGACCCTATTATTTTTGCTAGAGGTTTCAATACATCTGTCTAGTCACACCTTGTTGGACCAAAACATGTGGATTTCTTCGGTTGAGTATGAGCTACCCTAGACACTCTGTTTATACATATTTCTCAAACGAAATAACTACTACACACCATATGATCTCGATCTGTTGATTTTTTTTTCTTGTTTATTAAAATTAAATGTTTATAGATCTTAGCGTAGCTAGCGTGGCAGGTTTATCCCTTTTGAGGCAAATTGTAACGTCCTCAGAGCTTTCAACACGGAACAACTTGTTCACGCCAGGTGCAATAGCATGAGACTACGGAAGTACTGCCGAAAGCACACGTGAGTGCGAGGCGAATACCCTAAAGTATGTGATAGTATTCCCAGGTCACCAGCTGCTGACCAATCTCGTTACGTTTATTCACCAGTCACGGATCATAGTACGCACCCTCTCCATCCACTTTACGCTGTCACTTAGCAGTAACTAGATGAAACGCGACGCGTGACGTGACGGTCGCGTTCGAGAAGCGTGACGCGATTTCTCGCCACGTGACCCTATACCAATATTATCACTGGGGCTGCTCCCTGCTCAAATCAGAAGCTGAAAAGATTAGTGCTGGAAATGAGATCGAATAGCTAATGCTTATCTCATCTAGGTAATGATAGGTATATCTCTTTATTTCAAGGTGGATTCATTTCGAGAATTAACCAGTTTGATAAGGAGCTTCTGCACCGAGGAAATTCGACCTAGTGCAGGAATGATATGCCAGTTGTTAATTTGAGTGATTTTTCAAATGCAAACTGCCCCGGAGGATATAGATAGGTGAAGCAGAAGCGGAAGTAGTAGGAACTCTTTTCTGTTATTACTCGTAACCAACCTGAAATTGCTAGACAGCAAAGAAAACCACTTCAGCAGGGTTATAAATAAGGGGTGCGGGAAATAATGCCAGCATCAGAGTCTATATAAGTGTTGTATCTTAGAATTTTAGACCACTGCAGTAGTTTTAGTTATATCAGTTATAACTTAAGTTTATATCCCCCTGCTAAATTTCAGTCAAAAAGAACAAAGGAACCAAGCCACGCTCATTACTTTTCTTCTTTCTTGGGATGGCTGTTTTCTTGAACTGGGGTAGGTCTCAAATGGTAACACAACGTGGAGACATGATCAATACGATATGTGTTTGCTTCTAATCTCACGTCTACAATGGTAAAAAGGCTCTTGGGGTACATGCAACTTGTAGGAATCTGATCTGCGTGGAGAATAGCTGAAGGCTGGGCCATCTCATTCTCATCATAAATGGCTGTGCTTACTTCCTTGCTGTTACACACCTGATAGTATTGCCTATTCACTACAAGTGAAAGGTGACTACGAATGCTTCCAGCTCATTCACTCACGTTTACAAAGCCTCTTGACAAGGGTCTACCATCCAGCAAACATTTCTTTGTCGGTAACGTACCAGACATCAGACTAGTAGCCACAACCCTGGCGTCCTCAGTTCTTTGTTCATTTCTTTCAGTCAGTTTAGCGTGTTACCACCACGGCGCTCTGCTATCCTTGTTCTTCCCATCTCTTTCTTGGTATGTTCGTTGAGCTAGGCTATTGTTGCCATTGACGGTAGCGACAAACCTTCCTGCATCACTTACTGTTGAGATCCTGCAAACTTCATTTGAGACACTTGTGGCCTTCTACTTGACTCTTACAAGCAGCACTCAATAACAACTTATAATGTGCGATGAGGGTGTGTGTAGAAAACAAGTCTGAAAGATTATAGCTAATCTCATAATAGAAGCAAATTTAGTTTCTCTCTCTTTAGTTCCACCCGACGAAGGTGTGTCGGCTGAGTCCTGCAGACAAACTCAATTGACCAGTTCAAGATGCAGATGAGGAGGATATGCTTTTCGACTACGCGTACGAAACGAGAATCGAATCTCACAATACACACAGAGAGACATGTGAAGTTTCTTTTCGAGTAAAATGGAGGTATGGGCCCGAAGACACATGGTACGGAGCTTGGTTTGAGGAGGTCGACGTTCAAAAACGTCTGCCACGTCTCGTGCTGCAGTATTGGAAGAACCTTGGCGGTCGCTGCGAAGTGACAAAGTTTGAGATGTATCAAGTCTTTAAGATCCTATCCGAGGACAGTCGCAGGTATCGGGTCCAGTGGATTGGGTATGACAATGACAATGACACCTCACTGGAACCGAAGAAGAAGATAAAAGACATCTGTCCGCAAGCTGTGGTGGAATGGAAGTCTCGGAGCACTATTTAGGTAGGGGGTTTTCGGGCCATGGGCAATAGATCAGTACTTTGGTAAGTATAAGCATGCTTATAGTCTCACGCTGGGGCATAGATCTGTCATTAGCATGCTTTTCGATGAATTAGTTAGAATTTTTTTTTCGTCTTGAACATAGACATAACTCTCTTCTTGTTTTCAATATGGAATTGTCAAAAGTTGACGTAGGATTAATTAAGTGTTCTTTTTGCTGCTTTGAGAGTAATGACGAACTCGGAAAGTGTAAAGCACAATTTATCATTAACAATAATTAAAATATATAGCCAGCCCTCTTGTTAAGAATGTGAATTTGCATACATTAATGTGACCATTTCAAACCACATCAAACTTCCAGTATTTAAAACAGATCATGCAAGCAACTTTTACCTCTTGGACCACTTCTTCACTCTGAACAAGTAGTATGTTACTATCGCAACCAGCATGTTGAACCCGATAAAAGCCCACACGATACCATAGTTGCGCCACCTTTCAGACCAGAGAATCTTGGAACCAGCCAGGTACTGGTCTGCAACTCGAAACGCACAGTAGCGGCAAGCCTCGGTAGCTTGTGGGTTCTGCAGGAGACCCGGTGCCCTTGACAGCATGGGCTCGAGATATTCCTGACACGTCAAGCCTGACGGTGGGTTGAACCTGGCCGTTTCTGCAGACGAGCATCTTACCGGACGATCGTGTAGCATTGTTGCCACGATGCCCCCAATCCAGTACGTGAATGGAGAGACACGATACATAAAGATCCAAAAGCCAGGCAGGGCATCGGGTGTCTGCAACACACCGCTAAAGATTGTGCTCATCATGGCGAGGATCGTGACGATACTGGCAGCAGTTTCAGCATCGGGTAGCGCTGCTATCGTCATCTGTGCAAATGATCCGGCATAGATAAACAGGTGAATAATGAAGAGGAGGACTAAGATCTGTCGATCGCCGCTCTGAATGCCGATCACGGGATAGTTAAAGCAGGCCCAGATCAGGATACTAGTGACGATCTGATAAGGAATTTCGACGATGATATTCGCGATTATGAACGCTTGCCATGAATAAGATTTGCTAGGTCGTTCTCTGACCTCATAGAGAGCTCTTTGAGTGACAAAATGCGGTTGAATCTAAAGAACCTGATTAGCAACAGCGCCGTTTCTGATTTTCGGTATGCCAGGCTTGTCAGCTTACCTGCTCCACAAGAGTTGCGAAGATGACAGTCAAGAGAAAGACAGAAAAGATAACATTCTGCATCCCTGCCTGAGACTCCGCCGGCTGATAGAAAGAGAACCCAATGAAGAGACCGGCTGAAATGCCGAGTATGAACTTGGCAAAGACATAATTAGGCATTCTCCAATATTGCTGAAAGACTCGATACGTGACGGCCATCAGCTGTGATCCAAAGGACATGGCGAATTCCGCACGAGAAGACGGGTCATCGTCCCCGGCAGCCTTTTCGTTCTTCTTCTCGACATGTATTCTGTCGATCTCGAATTCGACAGCCTGATATTCATCGCTTCCCTTCCAAACACTGTGCCAATTCTCTCCACGATCATTGGAAACGTTGCTGATGACCTCTAGGATGTACTCTGCTGGGTTCTCCTCTCTACCGCAGGATCGGGCTCCGTGCGATTCGAAATAACCTAGGAGAGTGCGAGAATCTTGTCCAATATTTCCAAAATAGACAGTTTTGCCACCCTTGGCGAGGAATAGCAGCCGGTCAAACTGCTCAAAGAGGATAGCACTTGGCTGATGAACCGTGCATAGAACAGCCTGTCCCGAGTTGGCAAGCTTTCTTAAGAATGTGCAGATGGCCCAAGAGCTCTGAGAATCGAGACCACTTGTTGGTTCGTCAAGGAATAGCAACAATTTTGGTTTCGCTGCCAGCTCGACACCGATAGTAAGAAGTTTGCGTTGTTCGACGTTTAATCCTTCGCCTGGCACTCCAACCACGGCATCTGCGTATTCTTGCATGCCAAGCATTTTGATGACTTCTTCAACAAACTCGTACTTTTCTTTCTTACTGACTGATCTAGGTTGCCGCAGCATGGCACTGAACCGGAGGCTTTCGCGAACCGTGGCTGTGTGCAGATGGAGGTCTACCAATGAGTTAGTCAAGAAGTTGGTATTGGCTATTGGGAAATACCTTGTTGCTGTACATAACCCGTCTTGCGTTGGAAGCTTGCATCGAAGGGTCTTCCATTGACGAGCATATCACCCGTGATGACACCCATAGTCGTCCGCTGAGCAAGAACATCGAGTAGAGTTGTCTTACCAGCACCGCTGACGCCCATGAGGGCAGTTAAGGTTCCGGGCTTGACCCATCCGGTAATTCCATCGAGTAAGCGACGCTGCCCATCCTTGACTGGGATGTCGTACGTGACGTTTCTCCAAGTGAAGATGTCCTTTTGGGGCTCGATCGCTGCAACTTCTTGACCTTTAGCGAGCGGTTTATTCGCACCAGTATCCCCAATTTCTTCATCACCGACGGGGGCCTTGCCTATGCTGCGCAAGATACTCTGCGGAATACGCCCTTTTTGGAAGACAAGGGCTTCTGCAGTGCTCGTCGCAGATGAAGTGAGTTCTGTTGCAGCCAGATACATGATGATAAAAGCGATCAGGAAGGCAATCAGAATACCGAAGTTTCGCCACACATGTGAGTAGTAATACTCATAATTATTAGCAATGAAACTATCGCCGCTGACAGTCCATTCGCCCGGAACAGCACCAGCAACTGCGCAAACCCAGGAGTCTCCAATGTTGGGCGAGTAAGGAGGAACGATACTGGAGCAAGTGAATCGCTTCCCGTGAAATTCGTTAGCGATCAAGATCTCGAACGCATAGTAGATAGGATTGATCCAGCGCAGCCAAGAGAACCAGACCTTCATCTCAGGCACGGTGATTGTGAAGCCAGCATAGACTACGAGCAAGAGGACCGCTACTCCCGCAACAGCCATAGCTTGTGAGACCGTTTTTGAGAGTGCTGCCATGGTACGGAAGTAGGCGACGAAGATGAAGGTGGAGATGTAGGATATGAGAAAGTAGAGAAAAAAGCTGCCGGCCTCGCGCCTAAGACCCGAGAGGAAGTACAAGACAATATTGAAGAGCACGGCAGTGACGAATTTGATAGGAATGATAGCTACTATCCCAGCAGCAGCCTCAGCAGCAGGATGGTAGAAGGCATATGACGCATGCTTTGTCACGATCTCTCGCTGTGGGTACAAGCCAGTGATTTCCGCAATAGCAATCAGGGCGTTAAGAAGGACGGCCATGAAAAGCACCGAGCCTTTAGCGTAGAAGCCGGCAGTAGCATCAGGTGTGCCATAGAAGATGGACCCAATGATCAGGGCCATGATGACTAGAACGATGCACTGGGTAGCAGTTGCTGAGATATCGTTCCAGATGTTCTGATAGGCGCGGATAGTGCATAGTTTGACTTGCATCGCAAAGCTGATGGTAAAAGGTGAAACCGGCCTGACGTGTCCAGATTGGCGAAGGTTCTTTTGCTGGCGCATCTTCGCGATGCTTTCGCCAGGATTGTCAATGATGTGTTCCTTTTCGTACGACTCGATGTCTTGTTGCAGGAGCTCAAACTCCGGAGATCGTTTCCAGTACTTCTCAAATTCTTCAGGCGTACGAGGGACTGTCTTTTCCATACCTGGTAAGGCTTTCCTCTCGGTCGGGTTAGTTATGGAGGTAAGAAAGTCGCCCGTGGTTTGTCGTTTTGGGCAGTCCCATCCTTGCTGCTGGAAAAACGCCTTTGCTCTATTGGCAGGACCGAAGTAGATCTCTCGGCCCTCATATAGAACGACAGCCTTGTCGAAAAGATCATATATGGCCTGGCTCGCCTGGTAGATAGCGACAGCCGTGGTGATGCCGCCAAGGTCAGCAGCCATACGGAGGCCTTGGACGAATTTTAACGCAGTCGCAGAATCAAGACCTCGGGTGCTATTGTCCCATGCGGCGAGAGGAGATCCAGACAGAGTCATCTCAGCGATGCTGACACGCTTCCTTTCACCGCCAGAGACACCCCGGATAAAGTCATTTCCCACTTTCGTTCCAGCCACATGAGTCAAGCCATAAGTAGCCATGACGACTCGGGAAATGTATCCGCTGAATTCTTGACGCG
Source organism: Fusarium continuum (assembly GCA_013184455.1). Taxonomy (NCBI): domain Eukaryota; kingdom Fungi; phylum Ascomycota; class Sordariomycetes; order Hypocreales; family Nectriaceae; genus Fusarium; species Fusarium continuum. The sequence goes on from JABCKB010000472.1 coordinate 19,255, forward strand.
ACATGCCGTGAATGCGATGCGATGGTGTTCTAACTGAAGCGGCAAACTCAAGAGTCTGGGCTACCGTCAAGTGAGGGAAGTGCCTATCTACCTGTTTGAGTCGTCAGTATGCCGCTACTTGAATTATCTGAAGTGATGTGGCCTACCTCCTGGTTGTAGACTGCCTCTCCTTTAAACTCCCTCCTCATAATGTTTAGAGGAATACCATTGTAGTGGATTGTCGAAGCGTCGTCGATGCTCAAGCCATGCAACTTACCACATATTGTCTTGAGCAGTGTACTACAGCCTGATCCAGGTCTACCAAGCACAACCAAGAGTTCTCCGCTCTTGATAAGGCCGTCGAAGCTCCTCAAGATACGCTTAGGTTCCTTCTTGCCAAAGCTGAACAACTCACCCAGACGAAGAGGCGCCATCAGGTAGGAGGTGACAGTATCCTGAACTTGTAAAGCAGCTCCTGTGCCGGAGACTTGAAGGTTCTTCCAGACTACGCCGGTCTTCTTGGCCGTTACGCCTTGTTCTCCGAGCGTTTTGACAAAGTTCTTGAGCCATCGGTGCAAGTCAAACTTGTCGCTCGAAGGATCAAGTTCTGGTATATCCTGGTCCGGTGCGGCAAGGGTGTGGTCACGATCGAATTCGCCATCGATGGTAGATGGATGGCGAGAAAGAGCTGCAGCGATCCGTACGAGCTCGACACGATTGTCGTCATCAATGGTAGTAGGCTGACGCTCCAGGTATGAAGGGCGTCGGGTTTGCTCACTTCGAGTACGCTGAGTTGGTGAGAGAGTGTCACTTACTGCAGCGTCAAGCTCAGAGGAGGTAGAGTGAGCATTCGAGCTCTCTACCACGGCGGGAGAAGCTTCAGAACCTTGAGATCTGGCGTCCTCCGTCTGCGTCATGTCATTGAACACCATGGTGAAAGGAGAATAGTAGATGCAATACAGAACAGAGCAAAATGAGCTGAGATGTTGGAGTGCGCAGAACTAGTGTTGAAGAGAAAGTGAGAGGGGAATTTTAATCCATGAACAATTGGGGGCTTGATGGTGCTGGAATTGGGTTCTACGAGCAGAGCATCCGCTTTCATTATGTCTTTGTATCCCAGACATAAACAGGGCGAAAGAATCTCATTCGTTCAGTTCAACCACTGTTGGCTGCCGCCAAGTCTCACAAGCAGCCCAAAGTATGTTTTGATACTTTATTAGACTCTGCAAGCGTGTCATTGCAAGATTGTGGCTTTTGACAAGTTCGGAGGTTAATTAGCAGACGGCTGACGGAAGCTCATAGTGTCGTTCAAACGAATGGTCTGAACCAGTTTCCCCATTCAAGCCGGCCTCCAGGTGATGCTCAAAGTATTGTAGACAACAGGAGGATTCGAGAGTCAATCCAACCGGTGACAAATGCGACGGCTAAATCATCATGTTAAATTCCAGTTTGGATCTGTCAATTCAGGTGGAGCCTGGAGATTGCATCGATGATCGCCAAGACTTAGATCGTAAGGCAAGATTACGCCAAGCTCAGCTCTGTGTAACATTGACCAATTGCATCCCAATGTGTTGGCTCTGGTATGTGATTCTGCTCTTTTGCATCTTCAAATGGGTATTAGTACACTTGCAAATTGGTGAAACAACTTGCAGAAGTACCCCAAGACGATCTTGGAGATCGGCTAAGATTATGTGCCTGTTCAATTACAGGAATAGCCCAATCTGAACCTCTGCTACCCCCCCGACAGGCTCTTAGACTAGACTCACTGCACACAGTGATAGACGTAAGTGATTAAATTTCTCTTACGAGAAAGTTTGTAGTGATTCTTAGAACTGAGACGCGACTTACAACGAATGTACTCTTTGTGAATCTGAGACTTGTAATCTGTCAAAGACTCACATGCGCCTTAGCGTGACAAATCCCTACTTATACGAAGGTACAGTCTGCTGAAATTGGGATTTGTTCAGAAAGTCATTTTCTTGAAGTCTTCTTTCTAGTCGAATATGGGAAAAGACATCGTGGCTCGCATTCGGAAATGCGCAAGTATAACCATGCTAAAAGAAGGCCTTCAGGAGGCCGAGACTGATCTCCGCAAGGTCAAAACTAAGCTGGAAAAGCTTGAAAAGGAGAAGAAGACGCTGGCTGAGGAGGAGAAAAAGCTCAAGACCGAGATTGGGGAGTTTGAGAGGGCTATAGCAAGGCTATCGCTGTGATTGATTAGATTATACGAATAGACTTTGTCTGCTTGGACAAAGGCTTTAGGTACGGCACCTTACTGCAGAACAAACTACTCTTTAGTTTTACCTAATCGATCTACGCTATAATAGCTGATTAACTCCCATCAAAGTATTGGAAAGTATCTAGTCGCCAGTCAGAAATTTCTGCATTAAAACCATATACACATCATCAAGCTTCGCCACTTCCAATAAAGCGCCCTTCTTCACAAGAAGTCCGATGACGCCTTTCAGCCCTGCTTCAAAGGCAATCCTCAAAGACGAGCTTCCGAAATCTGGCGCCTTGATCAATCAGCAGCTCGACAATTGTAGCAGAACCACTAAGTAGCGCACTGTTAATAGCTTCCACACATTAATGTTGGGATCGAGGTCTCCTCTGCCCAACAGATACTTTGTGTAGTGCTCACACCTCCCTTTGGCAGCGTACCAGAGCAGCCATTTTCCAAACTGGTCCTTGATCGAGGCCAAAACGACCAGTGGTTCAGTCATTAGAATCGCCATATCCTCTTCTTGAGAAAGCGTCGCTGTCATTATTGCAATGCGGCCAGTTCGTCTCAGACGAGTGGCTCCTCCCTCGGTGGGGAATTTCACCGTAGTTATTTCTTTCTTTATAGTAGCTGTTTCGACCGCATTAGCACCCCTGGATCCGGGCGGGCCATCTCGCGGAACGTCGTTTGCTATGAAGAATCTGAGTATGTCATGCTGAGCGCAAGTCACAGCTACCTGCAGAGGGGTTTCTCCCCAGTCGTAGCTATCGTCTATGCTTGCTCCTACCTCAAATATTGTTTTGATAACTCCAAGGTAACCTCTCCGAACAGCCAGGAGTAGTGTAGGATCGTCTCCAAATTCATCGCGGTTCGGATCAACCCCTTGTGCTAGTATGAATTTTACCAGATTGACATTGCCAGTTGAAGTGGCATAATGTACAATGTTATTTCCGTTCTTGTTTCTGTGGTTCACATCCGCGCCTCTGGCATGTAAAAAGCGCACAAGATCCAAGTCTTTGTTCTTGAAGGCTAGGAAATGGAGTCTCGCCCTCTGGATTGATGGCGTTGATTTCAGCGCCGTGCTCCACAGATCTCTTGATTGCTGTGATATTCCCCTATGAAGCACCCCAGAATGATTTATTAGAAGTCTCGCGGGAATCTTTGTAATAAAGACGCGGGTTGAGAACAAAGCAGAAGAGTAGATTCGTTTGGCAAAGGGCGTTGGGATACGCGCAGGTCTCGAAATGCTGCGAGATAGATTCGATGAGCTCTGTTGCCAGATCTTGGTGCGACATGATAAATTTGCTATAAATAGGAGTAAGGATCCAGAATAACTCGAAAATCAAAGTTTCTCAATGAATCAATAAGCTTACGTGGTAGTTCAGTTGTGGCTCTCATCAATTGTTGAAGCTGACCAGATCATCAAAGGAGCGCATGGTATATTTGTATGTGGAAGCTTACGTGGTTACATTCTAAAGGAAGACAGATCTGATTTGTGCTACCTCAAACCTATTCCTTGTTCTCTGTACGTTGGCTGCGAAATTTCTTACTGGACTACCAAACTCGGACCCTGGAGACGACTTTATGGTCAACCCGAACAAGTAAATTAGTACATGAAAAGCAGGAGTCCAACTCTACTAAATTGCTTGGGTACTTTGTGTCCTTTTCCATTAAAACCGTTTGAGAATCAAAGGCTGGCATAATATCCCATCCACGCAACCGGGTAGATACATCAGAGGGAAGTATCAACTTGATAGATATTGCTAAACAGCACCCTTTGCCTTTTTCTTATGTTTCTCCCTACACTTTGGACATTCCCTAGAATCTGCTTTCTTCTCTCTTGATGTAATTTGCTGCTTACACTTCCCCGGCAAGTTCTTTTTTTGATGCTCGCATGTCTCCTCGGGTTGCTCGAACTTGATGAAGTGATTGCATCTGTCACAATAGTACCTGATGAATGTGGTTGTGCACATGCTGGAGGGCTTTTTTGTATGCGAGATAATGAATTGTGTGTTAAGTTCGCATTAGCTAGGTGTTTTTGTGCTGGAGGTTATGAAGCAAAAATGGTTCTGGGCCTAATGTAAGTAATATAGACAGACCAGTTGGTACATATGCTTCTAATAACACTTTATTTTGGGAAGATACCATATAACTGTCAAAGCCCAAGTGGTCTCTTCAGTGATAAGATCAACTCTCAAGCCCGTATCAATGCTGTAGATAGCCTCTGAAAAGGTTATGTTTCCAACGCAACCTCAACAGCAAGCATAAGCCTGATTGAGAGTGGCTAGGCCTATTTCCTTTCCTTCTTTGCTTAATTTTCTCTTCCATTTTCCACAACCTCTCTGCCTAGCACTCGTTGTAACCCTAAGGAGGCACAGAATTATCGTAAGATTCGATTTCTAACTTGTAGCCTCTCTCTAGATACCCCCATGTCTCTACGTCAAGACTGACTTGGTCGCAGGAAACCCGATGCTCGGTTTAAATGCGCCGATATAGTACAGACAACGCCCTACACATCCTTGTCGTAACGTGTCTTTCAGATGTCTTATTTGCAGCTGTTACACAGCAGCCGAAAAGCTAGTTCTTGCGGCCGGCACCATCTCTAAGAATGTGTCTTTCAATTTTCTGTTAAAATTGTATGGTAATGAGCCATAGAATTGATTTACACTTAAATAGTTAAGCTCAGTCGAAAATATAGCATAGGACTCTGGGCATACGTATACTTTGAATAGCTCTACATCTTTGTATTAGGCAGCATTTTATCCAGAGCTAATGAACTGTGCAATTGACACAGAATGAGTAAGTAACTCAGCGTCAATTCTAATGAAGAGTCTTCAGGGAGAGCTGCTGCTACTGTTAGCCTTTGAAGACCAGCATAAATCTATCCAGTAGTGACTCAAGTCATTTCCCTTCCTTGTCAGCTTTCTCTTTCTCCTTCATTGCCCTCTCCTTCTCGCATTTCTGGCAGTCTTGAGATGGAGTAGAAGTGTCGAATGATTGGATTTCTACCTTGCACGCTGGCTTACCCTTTGCGTCGCAATTGTATTCAACTTGTTCAAAAGAGACAAGATGGCCACATTTTCCCCAATGCCTCATGAAAACAGTTCTACACATGTTGATATCAGTTGGGTTGGCGGTTTTAAGTTGGTTAATACTGTTTTCCCTGTAGCTGTGAGCACTGACGATGTTTTATTGAGAACGTACTCGACACCTATTTTGACGAACCGGTGTCGAAGCTGAAAATTCTTTTTGACATTTCTTGCGTATTTAATGACAAAAAGAACCGTGAGTGAATAAAGTATTATTACTTAACAGATCGAGCCTATCTACAATCTAGAAACACAAAGTTGCTCTTTGCCATTGGCACTCTTCACTGTTCATCGCTCTGTCTCATCCACAAAACCTTTACTGTTTCACTGTTTGGCCGCAGAGTATTCTCAAGTAGTACGTGAACCACTCGGATATAACTATGTCGATGAATAATGAGGAGTAATGGCTGAAGGTAACTCTGATCGATTGTAGTGATCCGACACCGCGAACCTAACACAAATAATCAATAGTTACTTGGAGACTCCTAATTCTATTTCTTTTTTCTTTGATAATATTAGAAAGAGCATTTTAGGTACTGAGTAGAGTAGCCCCTCAAGCTAAATTAATATTATCGCCCGTCACATTTTACTTGCCTACAGTGCGATGGATGCGAGCAAAGACATTTGGTTGTGTAAAAGGGAGCTCTTGAGATCACTGAGAACGCTATCTCTTAATGAGTCAGATGTTTATTCTAGGTTTCTTGAAATTTCAACCTTAGCCAAACCCAAATCCTTATATAAAAATAAATCACTGATGGTAAGCCCAAACATTCTCTAGAAGTAGTGCTTTTAATCATCAAGATCGATCTAATTAAAGCACGGTGCGAGCCCTTATTCTAGAAACGCTAAGAAATCATGCCCTGATCACACCATACATGCAGGTGGCTGGCTAGATATTCTAGAGACTTTTTAGAATTTATTAAAAAGATTAATAAATTAGATAATTTCAAAAAGGGCTAGGCTAGAACCCTTTATAGGCAGTGTTATCACGGGGAAATCTAGATGCTATTAAGTTATTAGGCCGATCCAAACCACAAGCCACAGTCCAGAATCGACAACAGTGAGACAGTCATTCATGCAGCGGCCGTAGGTGAAAACAGGCATAAGAGGCCTCGGTAAGCGACTTCTTTGCTGGCCAACCGGCACGGTCTTCGCAAGGTAGCAAGGCCGTGGGTGGTGAACATTGAGTAAGCGCCAAGCCATGTACATTGGAAGAAAACTCGCTTCACCAGTCAAGGCCATCTGAATCACTGGTTACTTGCTGTTATTTACCTATATACCATAGCTGACTATAATGACTGGCGTGTTTATAATCGAGATACCAGATGGCTGATTAATAAATGCCTTTTGCCGCAGAGTAAATACGCCGCTTGACTAGGTTGTGAAGAGAATATGTTGACTGGGCGGTAGTCGGGTGAGAGACTGTGTTTCCCCCCTGAGAGATTGCCTGTAATGTGCCAAGGCTGAGTCGTGTAAAGTACTGACGTTAGTGCTTACATCCGTGTGTTCTCAAAACAGGCAGTTGATCGAAAAAGATTGCAGAGTGTCCCGGCTTTTATCCGAAAAGCATGGGAGCGAGAAAAGAGATCTCAATGGCCTTCACAAGTGGAAGCGAAGTGGAACTTGATCCTGGCACATATTTAACCTCAATAACAGCCTTTGTCGATTGTCTACTATCACCTTGACTTAATCACAAAACCCAGAATGAATTAAAAAAACCAAGAACCAGTCCTTCTTTTTGTTCACGGAGCTTGGAATCTGTCATTGCACTACCGCCTTCTCATTCAAGCCATCTAAGCGAAGGGCTTCACTGTACTCGTCCCTCCCCTGGCAACCTCAGGCTAGGATGACTCTATTGATGGCAAGACTTATCACGACGACGTCAAGAGACTTCACGATGCGGTTCTGCCGTATCTCGATAGAGGAAGGAAGGTGATTGGCGTGGGACACAGTTACGGCGCAATGCCCGTGGGGGTGGTCATCAACGGCCACACTGTGGCTGAGCGTGCAAAGAGAGGCCTCGAAGGCGGTTTCATCTCGGTCATTTTTATTACACCAACACCAGTTTTGCAGAAAGATATTTCCATGGAAGAGGTAGTAGGCGGGCAATATGCCACGTCTTGGTTTCACGACGTATCCATAAGTTAACTCTCCACCTTCGAAATATGCCATTCGGCCATTCTGATTATATCTCCAGGACACGCGTCTGCCGCTAAAGCTCGATAAAGTCAAGGATGCTTTCTTCTCAGACATTGATCAAGATGTAGCAGATGAGGCTATTCCAAGTCTTCGTAATCAAAGCAGAGCTCCGTTCGAAACAACAGTTATCTACACCCCTACGAACCTGAATATTCCGAAGACAATGGTCATCTGCAAGAATGACACTGTTTTCACCAAGGATATCCAAACATTCATTGCGGGCAAGCAGGGAGTCACCCAGGCCATAGCCGCCCACATCTGATTGACTCTCCCACCGCAAATGGCTCGTTGAGCTTGTTGTTCAAGAGGCAGAAAAAGTATAGGCAAGCTGCATCAGAAGGCAAAATGCAAGCTTAATATGAGAAAGTTTAGGTCAGAAACCTTATTGAAAGGTATTAGGTTTGATATTTTGATCTGATAACCTTGTTCATGTCTCATTGGATAGAAATAAGGTTGCCAGTTCAGTTCTAACAAGTGTTGAATGGTATCGTCATTGAAAATGATTGCAATCACTAGGCCCTCTCCAAGGTCAATTTCTAGAACCACATATCCGTGATAACGGAAAGTTGATAGCAGGGTTTCTAGCAAGTCCCGAGACTTGGCTGTACTGGACGGAATAATTCTCTCAAATCGGCAAGAATGCTGACGAAGACCTAAGTTCTTACTGCTGATGCTTATCCACGTGACGCGTAAGATCAAGAAAAGACCAGTCGTCTGATGAATCCGAATAGACCGATGAGTTTACTCAATGTTCTCTTTGGAAAAAAGAATCGACCATGGTCATCAACCGCTCTGATAATGCTTCACCTGGCATTACGGACCTCATCTCGTCCTACAGTATCCTCTGTTCCCTGACGCCCTGGTTATCGACCCTCGACCTGCACAATCTCAGTCTTGCAAGTCGATCACTCTATGAGTACGTCCATTCTTCAGTCTCGATTTTCAAGGCTCTCAGCCGCCACTGCTTATGTGACGGCCGCGGTCTTGCTGTTCGCCAGGCGTTTGGCAACCCATATCACGGAAATCGCATGTCTGGTCGATGGGACATTAACCCTAATTTCACGGGTGACGAGGAGATTGAAGTACGCTTATACAACGTTAAGTGCGACGAGGCTGGTGCGCTACCATGCATTAAATGTGGCATCAACGTGTGCGAGGAATGCCGTTGTTATCCTCGTTGTGCTCCTCCTAATGCATACCCAAATCGTCGACCTCACTTGAGAGGAAGTTTTGAGCTTGATAATGTCATGTGCTTGTGCGAAGAATGCGATGCTGCTACTGAGAAGGAGGTCGCTGGCAAGTTTCTCACTGAGCGATGTGACTGTGATATCTACAGACGCTGGATATGCGTACGCTGCGAGGGCGAGGAGCGTGAGACTACGCGCCGTTACTTTGAAGACCGCACTCAAATGGAGTGGGATTGGATTATCAGAGATGACGTTGATTTCGGTGATGACTGCGAACCTTCAAAGATTCTTAACGATCACGCGTTTGAGCGAGCTGTAAGCTGTTCTTCCTGCTGAACGATGAGGCATCCGACTCGAAGCTGACTGGCTTGCTTTAGTTCTGGTGTACATGTGGCAAGACGGTTCCGCACAGGACAATACCTCGCTGCATCTGGTGTAGAAGACGCCACCTGCCAGAGACCGAATGGTATCGCGAACGGCAAGAGGTTGGCTCAAGGCATCCATTCTTTGACGACGTGAGTGTCAGATTCTCTCATGTGACATGTCGACCATCTAACACTTGTTCAGGATCCCTCATATCCACGATGGCAGAGCGACGAGAACAACCAATATCCAAATCCCTACCCACGATTGGGGTATCAGCGTGCGGGAGATGCGAACGAACAATCCCAGAGCAGGTAAATATTGGAATATGCAGACATAATAGTTGAGGGTTGGTGGTACTGTAATCAATTTTAAGCGACCGTTTTCTTGCATGAGGGCTTATGACACACAATTACGTACATACTTTGTTAAAAGTTTTTCATCGCGCAGTCTAGAGATTAAACTCCAAGCACTTTTTGGACTATGTTCTGTTTCAGATGAGTGGTTTTTTAATCATGGTGAGTCAACGGGCCGACGACGGTCCCGATCCGTGAAGTCATCTTGATTTGATCTGATCTGATAGAAAGCCTTGTTCATATCTCATTGAGATAGATCAAGGTTACACGTAGTTAAAAAACAGAATTTTATCTGCACAATAAGGTATTACGCCTAATACCTTAAACAAGGTTTTTCTCTCGGATTTTTATACATTAAGTGAAGTCATCCTGAATGCGGTTTGGTGTATTGAGGTGGATTATATTGGCGGAAGAAACAGAGGCAGCTTCTTATACCTATTCGGAGAGGGGGGAGAGCATAATGCAAGCAGGTGGAGGGTTTCTTACAATGCAGGCTGAAAGATTGCCGTAGGTAACTGCGGAAGTATTATAGTATAATATTTCAACTGTGCATTAGATGTATTAATTGCAGTTATTACTGCAGCAGCCGAAAAGTTTAGTTCTTGCGGCCCGCATCATCTCTAGTAATGGTGAGTCAACGAAGGGAAACTCTATACAAGACATTGGCTGTATCAATTACATGAGCCTACTAGTGCTTCAAGTGCCACTTGCGTGATTTGATTGCCCATACGAGTGGGAAGTTTGACATGCAGAAATGGATCACCTGGTGTATTAAAAAGTGCTCATTCCTTACCAGAGAAACCTTCTCAACACAAAGACTCAGATAGCTACTGAGCTTGGCTGCTCTTTGCTGCTCCAATCGAGTATCTACAAAGTTTCATACTGATAAACAACAGGCTCGAAAAACACCGCACATGCAAGGCGCAGCAGGTTTAACTGGAAAATGGTTCTACCAAGCAGAAAAAGGCTCTTTTTGTGCACACATCGTACCGACGGGCGCATTGCTAACCCCCATCTGAGATACAAATAACCTGCTTGTTCTTGATCATGGCCAGTTGCCCTAATCAGTTCAACATTCAAGTGAATGAAGCCTCACGGACAGACGCTATTGACCATCCAACGTTCAGAGACAGCACGCCAAACTTGAGACAGTCGTAAGCATCTATCAATCGCACCACTTCCTCAACAAAATAACTGAATATTCTTGCCATGATGATGCGATTGCTAATGCTGAGCCTTTGGAAGAACAAATCCTATCGAGCAAGTTACGCTTCAAATTATTTGACATGGACGAAAAAGCCCAGCACTTCAAACTGGCGTCAAAAAGGACAGAAGCCATGTCTGAGCCTATCGAGAAATGCCCAGAGGAACGTCGGTATGGTAAAAAGAAATCGTTTCTAGAGACCATCTTAAACCCAGATTATCCACAAGCCAAGCGTCGTGACACGGATACTGAGACGGTTACAAAGCATGCAAAAGCGTTTGAGTTTGACAAAAACGTTGACCCGATGCCGAACCATCCTCATTCCTCTTTTACTGGGAAGAGTGGCTCGAAAGTGACAAGAACCTCAGGAAATTTCACGAGCTCGGACATGGCTGCCAGTCGTTCTCGGGACACCTGCTTCGGAAGTTTAGGTGCTCTGGTCGCACGTGCAGCGTCTAGGCAACGTTTGCCAGATGTTGCCTCAAACTCGGAACCACGAACGTTGATCTCACTCGGCGAGCCACGTTTGCCGGTCTTGCGGAGTCTTCAGACGCTTGACGAAAACTCTGCAAACAGTAACTTGTCACGGCCTCGGCGCAAGTCGTTCTTATCCCAAGCAGTGTCAGATGCTTTGAGTAAGAAATTCTTTCTTGACGACAGAAATAACTTGATCCACCCGTTATTGGAAGAGAATGTGGCTGGGACAGATGACGCAGCAAAGAGTCACGAGAACGCTGTCGAATCTAAAACCGGAACTGATGGCAAAAGTCAATTAGGCCAAGGTCAACCCAGGGCTAACTCTGGGTTCGAAGGGCCGAACCCAGCTGTCGATGAAAGCCGTTATGGGTTGGAAAACTATACGCGGTAAGTTAACTCCCCGTGGTACCCGCTCCTGCGATAACCTGCTCATTGATTAAGGCATCAAAAGAAAAAAACGCGTCCCCGACAGTTTCCGTGTGACGTGGAAGGATGCGAAAGAAAATTCGTCTCGAGATCCGACTTGGATCGACATAAGCTTACCCATAATCCAAATTCGTCCAGCGGCTGCTATTATGTCTGTCCTTTCGGGGAAGAACGTTGCGATCCTGACAAGAAGTGGCCGAGAAAAGACAACTTCAGAGACCATCTGAAACGAGTCCATGGACATGAGTGCGACAAGACGAAGGTTCTAGAATACGCTGTCTTGTAAGTATACCGTTTCGCGCTCCGATCCCCGGCTGAATTATCACAGTTTTAAAGAACAACAACAAGAATAAGAAGGTGGTGGTTATAAAGACGCAGAACCGAGGCTGCCTGATGCGCAGGTTCGATCCGATGAAGCTTATCCTCGGCGAAAGAACGGTGTACTGCCAAAAGATTCCATTGAGACTACGGTACCAGTCCCAGGGAAGGTCAGTGAAGGCCGGTGAGGCCCGGGAGATGGGATCTGGAATGGGAGCTTGGTTAGACCCACCAAATTTAAGGAAAACCCTTTGACCGTCAAGGACCATGATGATACCGAGATACTACTTTCCGACGTGGGACGCTCGGGAATAAGCCAGCATTGAGCGAGTGGAATAGAGAAACCAAAGCACCTGTGCCCACAATGCAGCAAAGAGTTCAAGTTGGTATGTAAAGTGAAGCAAGTAATCGTATCACAACTTGGCTGCAAATTTCAACAGAGTTCATCAGAAACCGTATCGCGCGTCACAAGAAACTTTGGCCGTGTACCTTGGCGCTACGGTTAGTCAGGTTGTCACTTTAGTATAATCATTGCGATGAATACAAGCATCAATTCATGAAAACACCCCGAGATCCCACGTGCGAGGAAGTCGCCTTGAACATACCAAGGTGGACCATCTATCGAACTTCAACGTTTGAACAGCCTCTCGCCGAACTTGGCAAGGAGGAACTCGCGAACTTCAGGATTTCCCCCTTTCTTCACCGACAATGATCTCGTACCGCCTTCAATCTTGAGACCCCCGATGCTCGTTACTCTCGATAGCGCTACATACACAAGAGCCTGTTCCCAAGCCCTTGATAGGTCGGTGATAACGCGATCCAACGTCATTCCTTGGGACTTGTGAATACTGACAGCCCAGCCAAGAGCAAGAGGAACCTGTGTCCGGTACAGCAAAGAGTAGGGTTCCGTGGCACCCATGACGTTGACCACACACCAGGGATAGATGGTACGCCTCATCCCGTTGTGGAATTGAACGATGGGCCATTGCCGTACGCGCTGCTCGTTGGCAAAGTTTCGAACTTGTTTCTCCCTGATCTTGGCATAATCTCCTCCAAGAACATCTGTTTCAAACTCGTTCGACTTGCTGTTCTTGTAAGCTTTCGGAAGCCTGGCAGGGTCGAACTTTTCCCAGCCGCAGACGATACCCTGACTACCGTTGACGAGTCCCATCTGCATGTCCAGGTTGACTCTGAGCATGACCAAGGCGCCCTGTTTGAGTTCGACGAAAGGATCCAATGGATGACCTTCGCAGGCTTTCAAGAGGCCGTCTGCTGTTCGGGTGTCGTACTCCTCAAATTCTGTGTGATTTTGGTTCCAGTCAAAACCATCCTTTGCGAAATAATCGGTTTGCTCCGATGGTAGTAAATCTAATTTGGCGTAGTTGACCTCGGCTACCTTTTTATTTATGCAAAACAGTTGCGTGGCGTTGGTGACGTCGTACTTGTGGTTCAGCAGTGTCTTGGTCTCGCTTGGGGAGAATGCAATACCGAGTCGACATTTCTGCAGCATCTTGATAAAAGATTGGTCGCTCTGACGATGGATCTCCTCCAAGTGGACATGGGTAAATTTAGCTTCCTCCCAGGCAGAGCTTCTGAAGGCCCATTTGTCGATGGCATCAAAGGGACCGCAACCAGCGTCACAATTGTGTTCAGTCTTGGCTTTATCCATCGTCGTTGCTCCCCCGCAATACATGCAGAACTGGAAGGGACTAACAGGAGGGAGCTGGCAAAAGTCGCCAGTGATGATGACCTGGGCCCCTCCGAAAGCTGGAGCTCCTGGTGCATAATCTTTGTGATCGCTTGACCAACATCGTACGGCCTTCATGCATTCGTTGATGCGCTCTAGATGATGGTTCTCCACCATACTGATCTCATCGATGATAAGGACATCTGTTTCTTTTATTCGCTCTTCCACTTGTTTGCGGAATCCGCGCGACTTGAGCTCCTTCAGAGGTTTTTGATGTTCCGAAGGGGTCCAGCCCATGTAGGACCAAGTAGTCGTGCCATCGACTCCAAGCGCTGCTCGGCCAGTAGGCGCGGTGACATGAACGGCCTTGCCCATGGCACGTAGTTTCTGGACTGCTGCCTTTAGAACTGTCGACTTGCCGCAGCCTGCCGAGCCGGTGAAGAAGACGTTGCGGCCGCTGGTGATGAGGTTGAGAAGATCCTGCTGCTCCTTGCAGAGAGTTGGTTCAGCTTGGACAGCTTGGACAGCTTGGACAGTTTCGAAAGGAGATGCGTCACTGCTGGAAATTGCTGGCTTTTCCTGGCTCAGTTCCAGCAATTCGTCATCTGACACGTCGCTATCGTAGCCCGGCTGCTGAGACCAATATTCAGCACTGGCTTGGCTTGACCTAGGTTCCGGGGGGGCGCCATCATCCGAGTCTGACGAGATACTGATGACGGAAGACGAAGACTGAAAGCGCTTTAAGGATGGACCAGCAGACGGCGTTATCAGGCTGTTCCTTCTCTTTACCCCGTGGCGGAAAACCTCCAGTAGAGGCTGAGGGTCCATTTTCGGGATAAAGGGGGGGTTGGTAGCAGAGTTCTGAAAACGTCTGGATGTGGTGCAAGCAAAAGGTTCAACTGAAAAGAGCATGGGCAAGGGCACGGCTCTCGAACTAGTCAAAGAACGCGTGAAGAAAGTGCTTAAACACATTGGTGAGGTGTTGTTAGAGGGACGCGTCGGAATTAAGTTAGGGGCCCTGCTTTGAACGCGCCACAGATCGAGGTCACGTGACACGACGCCATCTATTAGTTAGTATGCCACAGCTCAGGTCAGCCATGTCCATCGTTATTTGTCTTCAAATTTTTGCTTTTTTAATGACGTGGGAAAAGAGATGCGTCGCGACTTGTGCTGATCTTATCCGAGGCCATGACATAAGAGGTATCTTGTATGAGGTCAATAGCAAACCGACTTGTGAGATCAGTATTACTGCCTTGCAGTTGACACGACGTAGAAGGTAAAGTAGAAATGAGCTAAATAAACGGGCGTGGATATCAGAAAAGAAGGAAATTGTTCCTATCAATCCATCGAGTGCTCATCTTTTCTTTGAAATAGCCTAGTCCGACCTAGCCGGAAGCCATCACATAGGGGGCAGAGGTGGTAGCCATTTCGTGTTTTAGTTATATGTCTCATCACCTGTCGCACCTCAGTGACTCTTTCATGCATCATCCGACTACAGGTTAATCCTAAGGGACAGGTTGTTGTCAAAGGTGACAGTTCCCCAGAATGGCTCCATTCCTGCGTTTCCCACGTTGACATACGTGCTCTCGCTGAAGATACCCTGCTTCGAAAGAGCCACGAGCCAATCCTTGATATCTCCCTTGAAAGTCCCTTTAGCTCCATCTCCAAACTGGTTACTCTCGTCGACCAAAAGAGAAGAAACAGTGATGCCAGTTTCGGCGTTAAGGCCCTGGTACAGTTTCCATCCATTCTTTCCGAAGAGGCCATTGATGGTTGCCACGGGTCCCTTGTCGAAGCCAAGTGGGATCTGACCTCCCTCATATCGGAGCCAAAGCATGAGTTCCTGGGCATTGCTTGAAGTCTCATCGCCCTTGGTATCAGAAGTCATAAAATCGTACACGACATTGCCTGCGATAAGATGAGGAGTTAACAAGATCAAACGATTTCAAGACAGTGGGAGGGCATACCCTTGTAAGCAGTGGTGTTCGACACAGTCCAGTCATAAGTCGACGGAATGCTCGTGATATCACTGAGCCTCGTCTGAAGATTCTGAGTGAGCCCAACAAACGAGTATCCTTTGACCAAGTCTGCCTTGGTCGCAGAGCTAATGTCCCAGATAGTGCTCCAGTGGATCTTTTGCGCGTCGCCAGATCCAGACACGTCATAAAATCCCGTGCAGGCAGACCCATCAATAGCCCGGTAGTTGTAGTTCATCGAGAAGATGATCCAGGGAGTTCCAGCAAGAACCTCAGATTCGTTAGGAGCGCCGCAGTACTTCTTTGTTGGCTCAGCCCTGCGATCGAGGGCATACGAGCTGCGAGAACCGGTAGTCAACGCACTGACGAGGAGGGCTGGAACGCCAAGGAAGAGCGAAGAGCGCATTGTGAAAGAAAGGAACGACCAGCGTCAGGGGACAATACTAAACAAGTGGATAATGAACTGCGGGCAGAACAGTTTGGGATCATAAGAAAGAGAGAAGGCAGAAGCTCACAAGAAGGAAGACTTTGAATATAAGTCAATTTTGGAGAAGATATACATGAAACTAACAGCAATATCCTCATATTACAAGGGGCCGATGTTGCGTGTCTCTAGGCGTATATGAAGGATCGACTTTGCTGTTTCAACAATCTAACCGAACTAATCATGTAGCGTCATCAAGACGAAACGAGACCGAAACTGGAAAAGTGGTTACGATTGATGGAACCTCAAAGTGTCCAGTGCAGGGACCATGCCCTGGACCGCCACTAGGAGGTTGATCTTTCCAGATTTCTGGGTCCTTTGGTCGAGAAGATAAAAGCGGTGGCTAAATAAACTTTGTTTCACGCAAGTATTAAGAGTTCTAGGTATATTCTAATTAACTGAGCGTCGGTATAGTCTCAGAGATATGAGATGATCTTTATATTGCCCTGAGTACCACCCCCAAAGCAGAGGTCAGACCATACGGCCCCAAACAAACTCAACAGCAAGATTCAGTACGGCAACTATCTTTTCACTATTTAGTTTATCCCGACACCTTACATAAAGACCTTATCACAAAGTAAGCAGCTTTGGATAAAAGGGGTCTCTAGAATGACTTCCATCTCTAGTTGAGGGATTTGGTTTTCGTATAGGTGTGAATGAGGCTAGAAGTGAAGCTGAAGTGGCATTTTGCAATCAGGATTTAGTACTGGGAGTTAATACTCAAGTCCTGTGGCACGGATCAGGCCCCGTACACGGCACCCAGGTAGGTACAGCAAAATGGTGGCGAAATGGGCAATTGTTGTATAGAAACTACCTACTTAATCTCATCTAATCATCCATCGACAGAAAACAGTCCCAAGCCACGATCGATAAACGTTAGTATAGGCTACCTGGGGAGTTCTCCATTGCGGTCGCTGATAGTCTTTGTCGGACCATCCTCACTGGTAACGTTAGTTGTCGCCAACTACAAAATGCGCTCAGCGCCAATTTCAGTGCTAGTTTTCCACTCGTAGTTTCGATCGATGTGATTGACAGCCTTTGTCAATCGACTCGGGGGAAGTCAAGTCGAGCCCTACGACCGAGGCCTCGTAGCCATCTTAACGAAGACTGGAAGCAACTTGTTCGCCGGCCTTGGCGTTTCGCGCACTAAAAGGAAGTGGTAGTTGTGCTTGATGGTTAGTCTTGACAACTGCCAGGCCAATGTATGCAGTTGATCCGGTGACGAGAGTCACAGTACGAGACATAATGGGATTGATAGGTGACCAACATTGAAATTGTGGTGTGAGTTGGCTACTCACAAAATCAAACTGTCTTGATTACCTTTTTGGTTATCCGTGTGCAAACATATATCTCGAATCTCAATCAACTCTGTTAAAAATGGGGAAACCTTCCTGAAAGCTGATATGTACCATCCCTTTCCATGACACATTCTTGATCAGTCACGTTTAACCAAGTTGGATGTACCAAAGAATCACAATTTGCAGGCATGTATAGGTTAGGCACAAAAGTAAGCATATGATGGCCAAGTATACAGAAAAGAGTAACAGTAATAAATGGGGCAGGAGAGGGAAATTAGTCCCTATTGAATTTAACTAGGAAGCTCAGAAGATTGGTATATTTAACTAACCTTCATAACATTAGTTTGTGACGGGACGAGGGATGTGAGTCTAGGTCGTATAGTATCCTATGAAAACCACTGTTTGAAATTACAGGATTAAGGTCTCAAAAAACGTGAACTTGAAGATTTTAAACCTCAGGTCTGGAAAACCAAAATTATATTTTAGATGACAAATTGTGATGGACCGCTGAATGTTGCCAAAGCTCATTCGAAAACAACCAGTCAGACTGAAAAGCAATACCCAAAGCACAAACTTACCCTTCCAGGTTCGTCTTAAAAAGGCAACTAACTGTCTTGTTGTGAAGTTTGGTCCAGAACATTTCAAGTCCCCTTCCACGGAACGTCTAAGGCTCTACTTGTGGTTACATTGCATTGCCAAGGCATGTGATCCTCTTGACCTGCATCCGACCTGAGCCTTGACAAAACTGGCAGCTGGAAACTTCCTTTATTCTGGGTATTCTCCCATGATGAGTAGATGTGCAGCTTATCGATTTACTTACACAGTCATTAGAGAAGTAGCCGTGTACACTGCACCAGGTGATGATCTTAGAAAAACGTACATTTGCACAGACAGTTGTAGCAAATAGTAATACACGATTCCACCACGTTCAGCACGTGTACTGACGAAAAGTATGAAAGCATACACTTGGGTTCCTCTACGAGAACGTATTTTAAGTCTGTCCTTTAGATGTAACTAATCGCACAGATGCAACATCATGGGGCCAAGAGAATGGCGTCTGCTGATGCGCTGAATCAGCAGGTGATACTACCTTCCTCTATCAAATCTAACTAAGCATTAATCGTGGGCGTGTAGATGATTTGACCTAGTAATCGAAAAGATAACTCCAAGGGTGAGCACTCAGTCAGTCTCGATAAATCTCGCAAACGGAATGCAGCAACTAATACGCTCTTTTGAGTGGTCGGCCTTGCTTTCAATATATCCGAATGTCACCTAGCACTGATAACGACATTTCACTGCAAGACATTCATGGCGGATAGTCCTATGATTGGATCGTGTTCTTCGCGCCGAGGTAGCATTGACGGCCACTATAACCTAAGCTGGAAGGTCCCCAGATATACAGGGGTGTGAAGGTAGATCACACGGCCTATCGCTGGTTAAAAAGAACCTTTGGTCGGCAGTGCCAAGAGACGCAGGGGCCGAAGAAAGCGCTTGAAGACTGCTGAGGTTGTCTAGGGTCTTTATCTCTACAATCAGATGAGGAAGCAGTATATTGCCACACATCCGTGTTGTCTGGGCCTCATTAACTTCCTCATGAGGCCCGATTGCTAAGGTGAACGGTAGTGCGCCATAAAGTACTTCTCTTGCAGCAAGTCTATTTTCGCAGCTGTTCGATCAAGTCTCAAGTCGTATACTATTGCATCATCTACCTAGCATCTTGCACCCTTGGTGGAGATTTACTAAGAAAATGCTCTATAATGGATAACCTTAACTGCCAAGCTTTGGATAGTCACTAATCCCGAACACGATCATGTTAGTAACTCGGCCTGGCAGTACTGATTGGGCTGTGAGCTCCGAACTCTTATCCCAATTTGTAATTCTACGATGGTTCGTCCCGGGCCGTTCTTTTCACGGCTCTTGTGTGTACAACAGACCTTCCTATCTTGCTACGAGCGCGATATTGTACTATGACGTGCTAACCCTTGTAGGATGAGAAGCACAGCCCAAAGAGGGAGCGTCGTTGCGTGTTTCTAAGCTGTCGCATGATGTTGAAGTCCCAACTGCCGGTTGAGATAGTTACCCCGGACAAAAGACCCTACTCATAGCGCGAATATCCCGAAATAGGATAGTTGTTAGCGCTTGACTGCTAAATACCTCTTGGCCAAGATATTCAAAAGTCCCCGGTTGAATTGGGAAGTTGGATTAACATCAATCACAGTGTAGTTTTCTGTCATAGCGTAGTGAATATATAATGCTTCATGATGCTCCCCCAGTTGGGACCCAAGGACAAAAAGTATCATCAACTTCATAGCACTTCACTCTTAGTGCAGCTTGTTTCACTGATCTTCAAGATGCGTTTCTCTGATACTCTTCTCCTGATTGGACTTACTGGTCTGGCACCTCAGGCTGGTGCTCATCCTGGTAGAAGGACGCCCAACCCATCGCCCATGAGCAAGCGAGCGATTGACTTGGAGGCCTACAAGCTGCAACCTCAGGCAGAGTACGTTTCCCAGGACGAAGTCCCAGCAGACGTCAGTGTCAAGCTTGATAAGCGAGCCGACTACACAGAGACCGCTAAGGACTTGGTCAAATCGACCTTTCCCAAGGCAACTTTCCGCCTAGTCTCGGATCACTATGTTGGCAGTAACGGTATTGCCCATGTCAACTTCAAGCAGACCGTGAATGGAATCGACGTTGATAACGCCGACTTTAACGTCAACGTGAGTGACACTGACTTTGAATTTTGTAGATATGTACTAACGGCAGATTATAGATTGGTGCTGATGGAGAAGTGTTCTCATATGGAAACAGCTTCTACGATGGCAAGATTCCCAGTCCCCTCTCCAAGCGAGATGAGAAGGACCCAGTCGATGCTCTCAAGGATACTGTCGATGTTCTCTCTCTTCCTGTCGAAGCTGACAAGGCCAAGGCTGTGCGCAAGAGTGACAAGCACTACACCTTCAATGGTGTTTCTGGGACTGTCAGCAAACCAGAAGCCAAGCTTGTGTACATTGTTGATGAAAAGAAGCAGCTCAAGCTCTCTTGGCGAGTTGAGACTGATATTCTTGACAACTGGCTTCTGACCTATGTCGACGCGGAGAAAACCGACCAAGTTATTGGTGTTGTTGACTACGTGAATGAAGCGACCTACAAGGTCTAGTAAGTGCTTCAACAAATTGACAGTTCAGGCAATGCTGACTTTGTTTTTCACTCAAGCCCATGGGGTGTAAATGACCCAACACAAGGATCTCGCACCACCGTCGAGAACCCTTGGAACCTTGTTACGTCTGAATTCACCTGGCTCAGTGATGGTTCATCCAACTACACGACCACTCGCGGCAACAACGCCATTGCTCATGTCAACCCATCTGGAGGCACCGCATACTTGAACAACTACCGCCCTGACAGCAAGGACCTCAAGTTTGAGTACGATTACTCCACCACTACGACCAACCCTACTTCTTACCGCGATGCTTCTATCACTCAGCTCTTCTACACAGCCAACAAGTACCACGACCTCCTGTATCTTCTTGGTTTCACCGAGCAGGCTGGAAACTTTGAGGTCAACAACAACGGCCAGGGCGGTCGCGGTAACGACATGGTCATCCTGAACGCCCAAGACGGTTCCGGCACAAACAATGCCAACTTTGCGACGCCCGCTGATGGTCAGAATGGCCGCATGCGCATGTATCTTTGGACCTCTAGCAACCCTCAGCGTGACTGCAGCTTCGACGCTGGTGTTGTTATCCATGAGTACACCCACGGCTGTAAGTCAAAGTTCCCCGTTACATCGACATTCTTGCTCACATTACCCAGTGTCTAACCGCCTTACCGGTGGCCCTGCTAACGCAGGCTGTCTTCCTGGGGGTGAATCTGGTGGTATGGGTGAAGGTTGGAGTGACTTTATGGCCATCGCCATTCACCTCAAGGAGAAGGACACTCGATCAGCTAACAAGGTCATGGGCGACTGGGTTGCTAACAAGCCCGCTGGAATCAGAGCTTACCCTTACAGCACAAGTCTCACCACAAACCCATACACTTACAAGAGTGTTAACGGTCTAACCTCCGTCCACGCTATCGGAACGGTTTGGGCCACGATTCTCTACGAGGTGCTCTGGAACCTCATTGACAAGCATGGCAAGAACGATTCCGATACTCCCGAGTTCACCAACGGTGTTCCCACTGATGGAAAGTACCTTGCTCTGAAGCTTGTCATTGACGGCATGGCTCTGTAAGTTATGATGTTCCCGAACTCTCTGTGATGCTTGGCTGACCTTGAATCTTTCAGTCAACCATGCAACCCCAACTTCGTTCAGGCTCGAGACGCCATCATCGATGCTGATGTAGCTCTTACCAAGGGTGCCAACAAGTGCGAGCTTTGGAAGGGTTTTGCTAAAAGAGGTTTGGGAAGCGGTGCTAGGTACAGCAGCTCTAGCAGGACCGAGAGCTTCACTCTGCCCTCCGGATGCTAAGGACGACGGGCGATGAATACCGGATGAAGGGGTGGATATTTGACGAGTAGGATGCCTCTTACGTGTGCTTTTGTTTTATCGATATATATGCGGATTTGTACATATTTCTTTTTAGCATATTGATGTTAGTTTCATTTGTATCATCTTTCGAAGAAGCCTCAGTGAAGATCCGAAACCATGACGGACCAACCAGCATCAGCAATAAAATTCGCTAATGTCCAGCCACTATAATCAACACATTTTAAGCAGAAGAATAAAGATCCACCCATTCATATTACTAAGAGAGGGTGTCTTGTCGATCTGAGAAATCGCATCCAATCGCTGATACCTCTAGGGCTGCGGCTGAGTCTTGGTCAAGGGCGCATTGTTATTCCTAATACTGTAGGTAGGTCAGAGCTTGTGCTGCTTACGGACCAATCTGAGATATTTGGTAGTACAGCGGAATGGTTGCCAAGACCTGGGCATTTCCTAAATAGGTTTTATGTTGCGCCCAGTGCAAACATCTTATGCTAGTGTAGGCCGCAGAAATGTGCGTCAAGCAGCCACGAACAGTATAAAACAAGGACTATGTCCAAGAGAATACATTATTCTTTTGCTCATCACTGTCACTCATCCCATTGAATCCTTCTCTCTCTTCTACACTTCAAATCCACCGTAATCATGTTCAAAGGCATCCTCATAAGCACCATGACCGCGGCACTTCTCGCGGCGTCCTTGACATCGGCTCAGAATGCTACTACCAAGTGTGTCGACTTTAAAATGTTCGTTTCGAGAGGCACAGGGGAGAACAAGACCTACTATGGCGTGACTGAGGTACTGGTAAAGGGTATCAAGAGTAGAATTGACGACTCGGACTACGAAGGCATCAGATATCCTGCCACTTCTGAAGACCCAAGTTACTTTACGTCAGTAGCCACTGGGACACGACTGCTCAAAGAAACTGTGAAGAACTACACCGAAGCGTGTCCGGACTCTAAGATTGCCTTATTTGGATATTCTCAAGTGCGTAATATGCTCATATCAAATACATCGAAGCTAACACATGCAACAGGGCGCACAAATAACGAGCAACATTCTATGTGGAATGTCTGCTGTTTGGGGCATCTATGGTGGCTTTACAGATGCAAGAGCTCAGTATGATGAGATCATCGATCTCTCAACCCCGTTATCGAAGAAAGACTTGAATAATGGTGAGTTTTTGCATTAAGGATGACTACATATCGTAATTCTCACCAAAAGAGGTTAGTTGTTGCTGTCGTGCTCTTTGGAGACACGACACATCGTGATGATGCTTCCTACAACTACGGCAACTCGACTGGCAGCGGAATCTTCTGGCGTGGCGACATCAGTGGATGTGAGGCCCTTGGCAGCAGAATTCGATCCTACTGCACTGCTGGAGACCCATATTGCGCTGTGGGAGAAGACGTCAAGGTTGAACCGCATTCTCGGTACATCGAGGAGTATGGCGATGAGGTTGCTGACTATGTTGTCGACCAACACAACAACGGTGGGAACAGCTCAGACAGTTCAGCAGAGTCACCATCCTCGACACCAGAGAACAAGGGTGCTGTTCTTGGACCAAGCTCTACTCTCGTGGTAATTCTAGCTCTTTTGCTGTTCTGAACCTAAAGTCGGGCTTCAGTCAGCCCGCAATCTTCAAAGAGCTGCGGGATAGCTTTAGATCATGATTGTTGTTATGTAGTTACCTACATGACTTCACAGGGACAACTGGTTTCCTATGTCACTTTGTATGACTTGCGATATTAATCTGGTCACACATACTTTAGGTTGTAATAATGGCTGTGCAGTATGAGTTGTCCAGTAATGGCTATGATTGCGCTTCGGTCTTAGCAGTCCTTTATCTAAGAATAAGTATCAATACACATTTATCTTGGGTTATCGAAAGCCAAATGGTGACAGTGCTTGGTGACTTTCGAGGCGAATCCGACGGTGATTTCTCAAATATAGGCTCCGGAGGGCAAGACCTGAAAGCTGTGCCATTGTGTCAAGAGAGCTTCCTGCTAGGATCTTCGAGATGACTACTTCATGAATCTAACAGGAAAATATTCACCTCACCTCTAATTTGATGAAAGAGAAGGTTCAACCCAAAAAACAGTTTAGGAGGATCAAAATCCCTGAATATGAAATGATCTAGAGAAGTAATTCCCAATGGTTCTAATACCTTTTTAACAAGTCGTTCGAAATTAATATCTAAAAGTTGTTCCAAAGGCTTTGCTTTTTTTTTCTTTTTTTTTTTTTTGGCCAATTTTTACCTAAGCTTTTAATTCTTATGGGATCATATTGAATTGTTAGAAAGTTTGTTCTCGTCAAAGCCGACATAGAATGATCGTGGTCCAGGGCTGGTGCTTGACGAACGCGAACTCAGTGGCAACACCCATGAACCAACGAGACGGGCATTGTTACTTGACTGACAAAGACGAAAATCTTCCAGGCAGGTTTCTTAGTAAACAAGAGTAGAGCATCATACTATGAGACATAATGATCAGCTCGAGGCCATCTTCTCTGCTCGCGACATAGCTCTATTAAAGGAGTTAGTCTTAACTCGTCACGCATCCATGAAAAATTCAGCTAATAAGCCTAAAAGTCTTTATAATAAAAACATATCTTCCTCTTGAACCTTCCAAAAGGTGATTTGTTTTTACCGCCTTCTTCGTCGGATTAAGGGTATCTTCAGCTTATAGCAACGTGAATATCCTCTCAGATCGTTTTCGGCAACGCAGGACAGCTTCACCTCCTAAGTAAAGCCAAGTAAATGCAAAGACAAGTCTGAAATCTCAATCATATAGGCATCATATTGTACCAACGCCTGTATCTCAATAATTCGTTGGTGACTAAGCTGGCTGACCTGCAGGACTGGATGAAGTGCATGCATCACGTCACATCACTCACCAACAGAGGCGAATATGCAATGTTTGCCATTGTTTTGATCTAATATTTATATCTATACCAGACAGAAACAGACTCTGCGCTTTTACTTTTTTTTCTTACCTGTCACGACCAAACGTGGGAACAGGCGTAGGCTTATTGTCGAGAATCTTCTCAATCTCCTCCAAAACCTCGGGCGTAATCTTTTCAGAAAGCTTCAACGCCTTGAAGTTGTCATCTAGCTGCTCAACCTTGGTGGCTCCCAAAATGACAGTGCTAACGTTGGGGTTCTTGAGGGCCCAAGCCAGGGAGAGTTGAGCGACGTTTCCGCCGAGGCGCTCAGCGACTTCTGTGAGCTTCTTGACCTTCTCAATCTTGGCCTTGCCAGCCTCAGTCTGAAGCTCGTTGACCGTGCCCTCGAAGAAGGCCTTGTTGGTAGCGAATCGAGAGTCCTCGGGGATGCCGTTGTTGTATTTGCCAGTCAAGAGACCGGAAGCAAGAGGAGACCAGATAGTGGTGCCATATGAGAGCTGGTTGAAGAGAGGAGCATACTCAACCTCGAAGCGCTCACGGTGGAAGGCATTGTATTGAGGCTGCTCAACGACTGAAAAATAGTCAGTAGTGAAAAATGAAATGAAACACCGAGGTCAAATCTTACCAGGAGCAATGAGGTTGTAGCGTTCAGCAATCTGAGTAGCCTCGATGATCTGAGCGGCGCTCCACTCTGAGGTACCCCAGTAGTAGGCAAGGTTCAGGTTGCGGATGACCTGGGTAAATCCCTCAACGATCTCCTTCAAGGGAGTAGCGTAATCGGGGCGGTGGGCAAACACAACGTCGACGTAAGGCTGCTCAAGGCGCTTGAGAGAGCTCTTGAGACCCTCGACGACGTGCTTTCGGGACAGACCACGGGTGTTGGGCTCCTTGCGGCCTGTGCCGAAGAAGACTTTTGTGGTGAGGACATATCTGGATGTGTCAGTTCAACAGAGCCTCTTCGTGAAATCTGCAATTTCCTTACTCGTCACGAGGCCAGCCAAGCTCTTTGAGGGCTCGACCCATCTCAATCTCAGATTCACCGTTGGCATAGACCTCGGCGGTGTCAAAAGTGTTGACGCCGTGGTCCCAAGCCTTCTGCAGGATCTGCTTGACGATGTCGCCCTTCTGGGTGCCACCATATGTCAACCAGCCACCCAGGCTGAAAACGCTGACCTTGAGTCCGGTAGGGCCCAGGTGGCGGAACTGCATGTCTTTGGGGTCGTAGGCGGTTTCGACGGGCATTTTTGCTATATTGATGAGGGATATTGGGATGGATAGAGGTGATGTGAACGTGTAGCAAGAAGGAGGGGCATCGTCTTATAAACAAGGAATTGATGTCACTCAGGGTCAGGATGGTCCAAGCTGAATGAGGGGTATGGGATTGTGTGATGGCGTCCCCAGTTGATATTGCAATAATGGCTCCACGCAAAGACTGACGACAGTTTAGCGTGGTAGCAGTCTTTCGAGGCCAATCAGGGTGTCAACTGTCTCGAACGATGCCCGGCCACGGACTCTGCAATGCCATGTTATTGGAGCGTCAGTATTAATAATTCAAGATGCGGGTCCTCAGGTCGGTGTGTGCATCCCTGGCTTCAATGACGCCTACTGCGTGGCTACCTGTGTTTTGAGAAGAGATACCGGTAGATAGTGCAGATTGCGGTTTAGACCATCAAAATTTGGGGGCAACATGCGTCGTAATTGGTGCATCGAGATTCATTTTGAGTGCTTACATACATGGAGAAAGAGAAAGCACTATCCTTGCCACTTGAATGCCGAATGTTTATGACATCAAGGTCCAGGGTTACTTTAAAGCCGAGCCTAAGTCCGATTCAGGCCACGTTTGTTCCCCTCAAGTGTTCAGTTCAGTTGAACCTTGTTAGATCTACAACCGAACGAATCATCCGAATCTCGTATAGGGAAAGAAGAATGCCATTTTCGCGAACACGAACTGATCTTTGCCTAACTGACTATTGTCACATCTCTGTCGTACAAGCCCGTCCATTCCTTGTTACACGTCTGAAACATCAGCATGAAACAGAGTGCTCATTGTAACCCTCTCAAAACGTGACGTCTTCCGTACTCAGCAACCTCCTCGGCATGTTCCTAGGGCGACCTTGATACCTTTCCACATCGGAGCCCAAGCTCCAAACACCGCAGTCACCCCTGTGCAGATAATCATGGGCCCATACTGCGTTGCGTAGCCTAAAGCCTCATCAGACAGAGCCGCCTTTGCCTGCAACAAGGCACCGCTCAGCGGCCCAGCTACCACAAATCCAACACCACGCCCGCCCATCAGCATACCAAAAATGAGAGCTGAGTCGGCAGCTGAATCGTCTTTTTGGATGTCGGACGACATGTTGGACCATGTCGAGCTAAAGCCGCCCGCGAAAAAGCCATACAGCACCACAAACACGACCAAGTTGGCCAGATTAAGGCTCAATCCCCAGAGCAAAAAGATGGGCAAAGCGCTCCCCAAAGACGCAAGTGTCACGGCTTTTGTTGCTGACAACTTGTCCCCAAGCATGCCGTGGATGATGCCTCCAGGTACAGATGCTACAGAAAATAACGCAAGTAGAATAGGTCCAGTGATGCTGGGTAAACCAATCGTCGACGCATAGCTAGCCAGGTAAGTACTCGGCATGAGATATCCCAGCGACTGTATAACAACACTAGCTTGCATCATCCAGAAAGATGTATGACGCATAAAGTTGAATGACAGCGGCCGGACTTGAGCCTGAGTGTGAAGAGGGATGCGCGGTTTGATGAAAATGAGAGTAGGCAGTGTCATGACCGCTGATGCACCAGCCCAAGCCAGAAGTGTGGCCCGTAGGCCGATCCGACGAAGCAGGGCATCAAAGATGAATGGCATTGCTATACCTGTGTCTCTGAATTAGCTTCTGAAATATTGAGAGGCAAGGGTTAGGGAGGTTCATACCTGTCGCTGACTTACCCGCCCACATCACACCAAGGGCCATTCCTTTGCGCTCAACAAACCACTCATTCATATAATGAGAAATGGGGCTGAACAGAAGTCCACAGCCGACGGAGTATAGAGCACCCTGTGTTGCAATAAGCCCCGCGATAGTGTTCACAAAGGCCGAGGCTGTGAGACTGGCTGTTGTTACAGCAAGGCCAAGAGGGCCGCACAAGTGACGCAGACGGGGGTAGCGGGTAAGAATCAGGAAGGCAAACGGCATCATGAGATACATAACTCCTTGTTGCAGGGCTCCGATGGTTGCAATTGTGCCTGAAGAAGCTTTGCTGATGGGGCTTCCAGGACGACTGTAGTATTCTTGGAAGATGCCAAACGACACCGAATAACCTATTGTGCTTGGTGATTAGACGGAGTTGAGATAAGATCAGGTGGTGGCTTACCCCATATAGGTAACTGCGCCATTGTGCAGCACGTCAGGGCGAGGTATGCATCCCTACCGTGATCCGTAGGTGGAAGAGTAGTTGTTGTTGACCAGGTGTCATCCTGTTGGCGCTCATTATCAACTGCTAGACTACCGATCTGACCTTGGCTTCCCAAAGACGCCATTGCATAATCGGTTTGTGTTTCAGAGGCGGCCATTGTCAAGATCGGGCAGCCAGCTTGATTATCCCCAGTAAATGGTCCCGGTACCAAAATTTAAATTCAGTACCAATTAACAGTATTCGATTAATATAGTCTTGAGAGGGGATCGGAAATAAGCCCTCAGATGCGCCCTTGCTTTGACAATTGACGTAACGCTATCGAGATCGAGTATTGATCTTCATCTCTGCGACTTGAAGGTCAAACTGCACAATAACGTTACCGATCAAAAGGAACTCGAAAATGTTTTCAGGCTTGTCATTTAACTTGATTATGGCAGCACGGCGTCACCCTTGCTTGTGTGGCACAAATTATTAAATATGTGATCGTGACTAGATGCTAACTATGCAACACCTCAAACGTCTTCGTACAAGCAATGTTGCTCTGGTGCAATATTGCTTCCTCACTCGTGTTATCCAATGTGTTTCCCACAGTTCCGCTCTGATTGCTCTCGATAGTCGTCACACCCACGTCCTGATCAGTGTCCGGGTAGTTATCCAACTCAATTGTGTCAAACTGTGTATAGCCTGTATGCGGCTTTCTATGCACCTTTTTCTGTGACTGGTCGGTCACGGGCTCAAAAGGTTGTGAATGGCCTGATGAGCCCATCCATTTCGGTGCAAAGCGTTTGAAGAATTTGCGAAACGTGGGCATTGATCCGCAAATGATGAAGAGATTGGCTTCAACAATGCTAAACATGGTATAGACATAGTCAGTACGTGTTCACAGCATACGATATGCCCTCACTACTCACGACCAAACATTGGCGGGCGCAGCTATCCAAGGGATGTCTACTGCACCCAAGAGCGAAGGTAGATAGACCATTCGAATGATGGACGTGGCAACGGTCCTATGTCAGGTCAGCTGTAAATTATGATGGTTTCACCCTCGCGATCTCACATCGTAGCAATGCCAAATACAATGGCCGCTCCAATTTTTTGTCCCAATGGCATCTTCAAATGCACGATCATCGGGATAGGAATGACGAAAAGAATCAAGTCTGAGATGATATTCACTACCGCCGTGACAATGTAGACGATCGCATTATCGACACATTTCCCTTTAGCAAATCGGAACGGATCCCAAGCGGTGCGAATAGGCTTGCATCCAAAAAGAAGCAGGTCAGCGATGGCGACAGTGTAGAGAATAACAAAGGCTATTGTCGCGAATATGGCCCTACGGAACCATTTTTGGGGCGAGATCTGGAGGTAGAATGTCAAAAGGGATGTCTTGCTGAGGCCATTGCATATGATAAAGACGGGGCCGGCGATGAAAGAGCTCTGTAGTAAGAAATTAGTGGAATTTTTGTTTCTTCATGGAGTCGAGCGTACGAGCATGTGCTTCTGGAAAACATCGATGGGCATCTCCCACGCATGGTGGCATAGACCTCCGATTGATATTGACCCTTGAAGAGTTAGCATGCTAGTCATGTAGAATAATGGACTGACTTAGTATTCTTACACATCTGTACGGATTGCATGACAACTGAGCATATCTTGAAGAGCATCCGTGTCAGTGATGATCTCATGTGGTGGCATTCGGAATTATTACCCAGGCCATAAAGATCAAAGCTTGGCAAGGACATAAGTCAGTTTCAAATATATGCCAAAGTTCAACTTGACGCACCATCGTCAACCTTTAAGCTTCCCGTCAAGAAATGCTTTGTATACAGCCTTTGCGCAAGGCACAGGGCGGCGAGAGATCCAAGGATTCCAAAGATGAGATAATGCTTGAGTGCATCGCGCTGTTGAGGATTGTCAAAGTCGACCACGTAACCCTCGGGTGGTGATAGAAACGTCGTCACGCCGTTTGTCACTGGGTAAGAAGTCATATCAACTGCAACCCATTACAAGTTACGATGGAGTGCATGAAGCCAAGAGAAAAGGGGGGTTACTGAATGAGCTTGATTGTATTTGTAAGATTGCTTCGCGCAGGCAGACATTCCCAGACCATCAGGTCCCAGGAACTTGGTCCAGTCCTGTCGTTCTAATCATTAGCAATTCATTAGGATTTAAGCCATCTTTGGCGATCCAGTTACCCAAAGCGAATATGGGCTGATGAAACCCAATGAGTCTTGTTGTCACTATTGAATATGACAAAGCCCTTGTTCATTCAAGTTTGCCTTAGTCGCTGTAAACTACGCCCCTGGTATGCCTTTTTGCACTACCAACAATAGCGGGATACAGTGCCCAGTTTGAGTTTTATGATGGCTCATTCCAGCAGTCATAAGTTCTGGCGTATCCGAAGCGGCCATCCCCAGGGGTTTCGCTCACGTTGGTGAGAACAGGGCTTATCTTCACAATGTAAACCTACCACTCACACGGTCTTCGCAGAGTTTTCGTTGTTTCCGGTGCATGGATCTGTGAATGAAACCCCAAATGGTGGTCAATAGCAGCCCATGGTTGACACATTTGGCTTGTTGGCTCTAGGATTATTGTCAAGTGGTCACCGAGTCAGTCTAGACTCTGGAGCAAACATAAGAATGACCAACCAACAGAGAAGTCCTCAACCATGAAAAGCAGCGAGTTCTTATTTACCGCGCGAATTACCAGCAAACGTTCAATCCCCGTCGCTGAAGAAGAACTTCATGAGTTGCAGCAAACATGAAACAGTGAGAAGGAAGCGAAATGACTGGTTTGTTGCTGTTAGGCCTGCAGATTTGAATCCTTTCTCGGTGCCCTCCTTTCCCTCAGCCGCTATTTTGGGCGAAAACCCCTGTAGTGGCAATGTGAGTCCCTGTCGCACTGAGGCAGTGATACCTAGACGTTGGTGCAAAACTCGGGACCATTGTGGAGATCACTAGGAATGCGGAAGAGGGCTCAATGGTTAAATAATCAGGTTCTTATTTCTCGATCTAGATCAGCTGAACTCTATCAAAGATCTTATTCAGTGTTGGCTGCCGATGCTAATTCTACCAACAGAATAGAGACAGTCGCGATACTAAGAGTGGACGATGACCAAGTAACTCGGTGCTGACCAGACCACACAAAAACAAAAGCAAAAGCGGCTTGATTCTCCCACTAGTGGCGTTCTGGGCAGCTGTCATGGTTCAAATCAGCATGTTTGCCCTGAAAATCTCTGTTGGTCTTGTTGGCCATAGGAATTCTGCACCAACACCAAGCTACTCGTCACATTAAACCCAAGCCTTAACTACCAATGAGCAAATGGTGTTATTACCGTGTCTTTTTCTCGTCCCTTCTCCCCAAAGTTTTGCGTGGTTTCTGAGTATCTTATGTCGTAGTTCTCTCTTTTCACTTGCTTCATCTGACTTCCGCAAAACATGACCCGAGTCGCACCACAACTCACCCTGATAATAGCTCCAGGCTACTACAGATGACAACACACGTCAAACGTCACCAAAACGTGGTACGCGAAGAATTCTGGGATTGGGATTAGTGGGACAAAGTACCACGCACTCAGATTTGTTTATCTTGCAACTCATTCAATAATCTCGCGGTATCAGCAAATATGTTTCTTAAAGTTGCTTCAAAGAACTTCCCGAATAGAATCTCGGACAGATAACGCGATTTCATCTTACGAATTCAAACTGCGAGATTTTTCCTACTAATGCCGTCGCCACTGCACCTGTCTCGAATGATCTGGTAGACTTTAATGGCATTGCCATATTCCTTTACGAATCAGCCGATGTCGTAACAGCAAAAGCTCCCACACCCGTACTACCTCAACGTAGTTGAGCCCGACGAACAAATTTCTATTGACAGGTCGTCCACGGCTAAGATATGGTTGCGACTTACACCGGTAAACGCATAAAGACTGTGCTTTAAGACATTATGATGAGAAAGTACGAGTTCTGCCTAAGCCATCACAATCTATTGAACTATTTAACTGTAGGTCTATCAAATACTATTCTACTTTATATAATAAGTTCTATCTACCACGAAAGTACTACTCTACACGTCTTCCTACCAAGGATATGTGGTTTTGTTCGAAAGAAACCTTGTCTTAACCACACCCCATGTATGGTAAGACACACTCAATGCTTGATGCTATTGATGATCAGGCCGAACGCCTTCTGGCTAATCACAAACGTGGGCGCAGTAGGGAATGCTCCGGGGCTACGAGGGAAGATTGACGCGTCCACAACACGGAGCCCTTCAACACCGTTGACCTTGAACTCAGAGTCGACACAGTAGTCCTTATCTCCAGCAGGTCCCATTCGGCAGGTTGAACTAGCGTGATGGCTGAACGTCTCATCCATGATACCCTGTCGTACACTGACGTCTGTTCGAGGTTCGATAACAGTGAAGGGAGCGTAGGGCTCGCCCGTGGCATTGAAGATGCGAAGAGCATGCTCAACACCCTCCTGAATAGCCTGAAGATCCCTATCACCCTTCTCGGCAAAGAAGTTGAAGTTGATCTCAGGAGCTTGTCGAGGATCCTTGGAGCGGAGTTTGATGGTGCCAGCCTGGTTACCGGGCTGCATCTTGACGATAGACCAGAACCACGAGGTGGGAGGAGCTTGCCAGGTAGAGTACCCCGGGAAGTAGCCGCGGAAGACAGTACCGGCAGCTCCAAAGAGATACAGATCTGTGTCGTTATTCTCGCTGACGCTAGATCGGTAGAGGAGAGAAATTGGTGCCGCGCCTTCTCCGTATGCTCCGGTGTGCGACTGACTCCATTCTCGGTAGCAGGAATCGTTGGCCTGGAGGGTGGATGTACAGTTCTGGAACGGGCTGTTTTCCCAAGGCACAGCCGCTTCGACAGTGACACCTCCTTCATAGTTATCCTGGAGATAGTTTCCCTTACAAGTTTAGTACAAGTCTTGTGTTTCTGAGGTAGGAAACTTACTACGGCAGGGAGGTCGACCACGACAGGAATATCATGGCTCTCGAGTTCCTCGCGGGGACCAACACCACTGAGCTTGAGGATCTGGGGAGTGTTAAAGGTGCCACCAGCTACGATGACTTCCTTAGACGCGGTGACATTGATCAACCGGCCAGAGTCAGACTCGTTGTATCGCTTATCAGCAGAGTAGAGCCCTTCACCTTTGAGATACTCAACGCCGTAAGCCTTGGGTTTGCCATACTTTCCTTCTTCAAACAGCACACGAGTGGCAAGAGAGTGCGTGCTGAGGGTCAGAGGATAAAGAGCTGATCCGTTCTCCGACTTAGCAGTGAGTGTTTTATGAAGATATCTCCAAGCACCGCTGCGCCGACGAAGGCTATCAATATGAAGAGGAATCTGGTAGACGCCCGGAGAGTATCTATCGGCGTCAAGGCGATTGATGTCGCGCTGCATCAACCTGCCAATCTCTTCGGGGTCGCTAACTTGAATTCCTTCAGTTTCCTCAAATGCGCGTGACAAAGACTGGACAACGCCAGGACGACCGGTGATGTAGGAAATGTTATTCCGGTTGCTCTGTAGTCAACGTGTCAGTGGTGTCTCGTTAGGGTAATTCAGAGGACATACCTGAACAAAACCGTCAAAGCCGTGGCCTGGGGTACCCCTGGGAGCATAAGTGCAGTTCTCAATGTCGGTGAACAGCTGCCTCATCTTATCAGATTGCCACGAGTCATCGCCAGTGAGCTCAGCTATGTAATCCCAGTCGCGGTCAGGTGGCATCGCTAGGTTCATTGCATTGAGCTGAGCAGATCCGCCGAGGGTCGCGCCTCGAGGGTACAGAATACCAAGCCTAATGAGATTAGATGAGATTTTTGGAAAGTAGTAGAAATTCTTACGGCTCTGCATCTTCAGGAGGATTGAGACCAGACCAGAGTGTGCCGTTGGAGAGTTTGTAGGCAAATTTGGAGTCTCGTCGGGCCTGCGTATCGTTCTGGAAGTGGTTGACGTAGAAAGACCAGGACATGCTAGGGTGCTCAGCTACATTGTCCGCCCTTTATCGATCAGCTGTTGTTAGTTGATATTGAGAGATGATGAGTAGACTTACATGGCGGGGATGA
This sequence comes from Fusarium continuum, assembly GCA_013184455.1. NCBI lineage: Eukaryota > Fungi > Ascomycota > Sordariomycetes > Hypocreales > Nectriaceae > Fusarium > Fusarium continuum. Next base: position 53,405 of record JABCKB010000472.1, read on the forward strand.
GCTGCAGAGGATCATCGCCTTGATCATCGCCGGCCTCGATTAAAAAGACTGAGTGACCAGCGCGGGCAAGATTCGCACTAGTATAGCTGTAAGTAAGTGTTTGCAAGCTCTTGGATCAAGAACCTACGCTAAAGTCCCGCCTCCTGGGCCGCTCCCAATAATAACATATTCATACTCGGCGGCCTGCTTGGTTGGCAGTGCAGTTGCCACACCGGCAAGAAGACTCAGTGATGATATTTTCATGACGTTGTATCGTTTCTGTTGATGTTGTCTCTGTTACAATCGATGATGGGTGTCTTACCTTTGAGAGAGAGAATGCACAACCTTTATACCAGATCTTTTCGCCCTCGAGATTCGGATCATCCGTCATAACGTAACCACACAAAGTCTCCGAGTGATGCGGAGCTTAGTCCTTGGCTTTGCGGAGAGTTCATAATCAAAGGGCGCAATACGTGAATACGGTTGCAGATTGAGTCCGTCACAGCCTCAATGTGACGATCAACGGAATTACAGGCATGCACGCAGTAAGCGTTAATCCGATACAGTAGGTTGCTCTCGGAATAAGCTTGTTTACTAGTCTTAATTAAAGAAGAGATGGAGTAAAAGGATTCGCCAAGCTGCTCGACTAATTCCAACTGTCAGATCCGCTACCGATCTGCCACGCGTCGTCGGATTTATCTGTCGTAGTAAGCCCGCATGTCCGATGAATATCATGGCGGCGGCTTTGTGGTCTGTATTCCCGATGGTCTTATTATACTGTAGGGTAGAAGCGCATTCTTATTTTTATTATTTAAGATCAGCCTTTTCTTTTTTTTTTTTTT
>JABCKB010000472.1:54334-72552 GCA_013184455.1 Fusarium continuum
TTTTTTTTTTTTTTTTTTGACTTCACAGTCTTGCTATTTCACGGAGCCGATGAGTTATGTTGTGTAGCGTTCAATCCTACCCAGATACCTACAATTGATCTTGACCTTCAATGTCAAGAAACGAGTCGCCAATAAAGGTATGCTCCATGTTCAACAGTATCTTGTTGATAAAACAAGTCTAGAACAAAGGCTCTGTTTGCATATTCGACTGAAGTGATGGTAGCTCAGAAATCTTTGCATGCCTCCAATCGAACTGTCTCGGTTCGCACGGGTCGAGAGGGCTTACTACATCCAATCAATGTCTCATGTAAGGGTATTTAAAACGCATGCAAGTCTTCAAAGAACTTATAAAGTAGGTTGGTAGACCAAGAGTATCATAATTGAGAGCCGAGGCGTGATGAAACAACATGCGACACGCAGGGATACCTCCTTGTTTAGCATGGCGCCGGAGTAGTGTAACAGGGTTCAAGCTGCGACTACTCGCCTAGATCCGACTGTAGATGATTCGACCTATCAGCTCTGTCAGATTTCTTAGTGTTGGTTGCTTGGCTCGCCGGAATACTGAGTTTCCGTTCTATTTTCCTCTATATTGGAATTGTGAGTATGATCACCATCGAGGATACGATGTTTGACAACAGCGCTTCCAGATTAGACTAGACCTATCCTGAAGCTGAGTCGTCGCAAGAGTTGCTACCGAGTATCAAGTTGGATGATGCACTTGTAGGCGTCAACAGAATGTCTTCCTGTCAAGATTATAAAAGGTCTGCAATACTCGATGGTATTCACTTCCATTTACATCATCTCAGCCTCAATCATCACACTCCTGACAACCTTTACTTCTCTCACAGCTGGTCTGTACTATACGCTCTACCTAATTTCGACTTTCAAATCAGTCTTAATCAGTCCATTCACTACCTATCCCAGTTTCAGCCAGCACCACAGCTCAAGTACCAAAATGAAGTTCACCTCCTTCCTTATCGGCTTTGCTGCCACTGCTTTCGCCAGCCCCATCAGCAAGCGCGCTGTCTTCAGCCAGTCCACATACGATGACCTGTCTATCAGCGGTGGCACCGCAGGCAACGCCCAGCAAGAAGCCTTAGAAAAGCTCGGAGGTCTACCCGATGACCTGTCGACGGTCGAAAAGGCCGACCTTGACTTTCTCGACAGCGTGAACTCGATCGCAAATGATGCCGAGAAAGACGCTTTCAACCCTGCCATCGAGTCAGCTTCTGGTGAAGATGCCGACGCCCTTCAGGTAATTTCCACTATGATTTGGTTGATGCAAGCAGAAACTAACAAATTTTAGCGCGGAAAGATCAAGAACAAGGTGCTGAAGCTGACTGCCACCGTGCTCAAGCTCGAGGCCCAGCAAGCCCAGGGTGAGGATGTCGCTGACAAGCTGGAAGAGGAGAACAAGAAGCTGCAGAACAACATCTCTCAGGATGAAGAGGCGGCTGGCCAAGCTTCGACATCCCTCTCTTTCGATGCCTCTACTGAGTAAGACGGTGTGATGTTATTGCGAACGGATAATCTGATATCGAGCTGAGATGGCCAGGCCTGCATCACTACTCTAATGATCGGGAAGTATTCATATCCAATTCTACATAGTCAAAAGCATTCGAAAGGTGCGAACATAAATGATGGCGAAATAAATTTAGCAACCAGTCTGCTCTTATAGATATTCTTGAGTGACCAGTCCTGCTCTACCTTCGCTCCGAAAGTATTTGAGTTCTTGGCATAGGGTGAATGCGAGGCCCAAGTTCGCTCTGGTCAAGACATCGAGCTATCTCAAATAATGCTTTAATCTTTTCTCTCGTTTATTCTGAAAACTAAAAGCAAATCCGCTTTTTTGACAACTTCCTACAACGTGGTGCTTGCCAATCCCTCAAACCCCAATGTTCGGTATTTCGGGTTGATATTCTCGCGAGATCAACCCGAGTCATGTCGCTTTATCCCCGCACCATTAAGGTACGACAATAAGGCAAATATTTGTTCTTCTTATTCCAACAAGCCAACCAGCTTTACTTCACAATCAACAAATCGCCATGCTCGACTCTGACCAATCCTGGCCCTTGTGGGAAGATGCCTCACTCGACGGGGCTTTCGATCTCGAAACTTCCGGAGGCAACGCTGTCGTGACTAAGGTCAACCGACCATTTCTATTCGGATATAGCCCTGCAAAACCCAATGGACGAGGTATTCTCATTCTTGGAGGCGGTGGATATGTCGAGCTCATGGTCGGCCGTGAAGGAGTCGCCGTCGCAAAATGGCTCAACAGCCTTGGCTTCTACGCTTTTGTTCTCGTTCATCGGTTTCCAAACAGCGAGACAGGTGCACCGGCGCCATTAGACGACGGGAGAAGAGCTCTTAAAATAATAGCGGAGAGTGGCTTAGCATCAGAGGGCATCAGCATTTGTGGTCTCTCGTCCGGCGGTCACCTGGGTGCTGCTCTGTTGGCTGAGTATCCTCAAGAATGGAAATCACCTGACCCAGAGATCCCCCAGGTTCAGTTCGCCATCTTAGGCTATGGGCCAATTTCGACAAATGCAGCTGGTCGCACTATCATCGAGAACAAGCCTCCCCTGCCACCTCAAGAGAAACAAGCCCTGTACGATGTCGTGCAACCAGATGTACAGCTCCGCTCACCAGCGCCGCCCGCGTTCATCGTCTATTCGAATAACGATCCAGTTGTGCCAGTGGTCAACGCGTATCGACTTGCCGAGGGCTTTACCAATAATGGAGCTTCTGTTGAGCTACACATCTTTGCCGATGCACCTCATGGTTTTGCGTTGGATAGTCGACATGATTTGCCTGTCTCGAATTGGCCGTTGCTGTGCGAGGCGTGGCTTCGACAGAACAAATGGATAGAGTAGAGGATTTTTATAGCATGTTCTAGATGATCCTATGAAAACACAGGGTAGTATTCCTCTCAAAGAAACTGACTTTCATATTTCGTATTGGGCAGCCGCCAAACGCCGAGCAGCCCCATGGTATCTGACCCTGGACTCTTTGAGTCCAGCATTGAACTCTGTATTGCATATACCAGCTGGTTCAATAGGCACCGAGCCTGGCTCATGAAGAGTTGCTGGTAGAATGACCGCGATATGTCTGTACGTGGATGAGTCCCCAACTACCACTCCGAGAAAGAATACACCTACGTGATTGACGAGGGTTCATTAGAGCGTGAGGACCACAGTCGTAGGTGAACTCAAAGCAGCAAATGTCAAAAGTTACTCTATATTGTTCATCTATATTATTCATGGCTTGTCTAGTGACGCTGACTCCGCAATATCTATTTTCTCTAATGCCCTTATTTCACCAGGTAGCTAACCTTTGACTTCCCCTTGCTCCTTGAAATTTTCTTCACCGTCGTCTCACCGCATAGATCAGTCGAGTCTACATGCGTTCCACCGCATGGATACACTTCAGCTCCCACTATCCTGACGACACGAAACTTCTCTCCGGGCGGCGCAAAACTCGCATCAGGGATCAACCGTCCCAGGCCATTCTTGCGGAAATCCTCTTCATCCCACCAGTCAATTTCGACGGGCATCTTGGCTGCCAAGAATTCGTCAACCTTGCTTTGAATGGGCTCTTTCCATTTTCCTTCGATGAGTCCTTGAAATTCGCACGACGCAGAGTCGGGGAAGTGGGAGGCTTTCAACTCATCAAAACCCTCGACTTTGTCTTTGAGAAGGTGGTTGACGGCTGAACCCAGAACGTGGCCAGCGGTGTGATACCGCGAGTAGAGGAGGCGCTTCTCAACGTCGATCTCTTGAGTAATTGTGTGCCCTTGACTAAACTGTTTGTCGGGGGTGTCGAATCTTCCAAAGTGCAGAACCTGGCCGTCGCGTATAGCATCCATGCGAGCGGATGCAACAGTGAAGGATGCACCGGCCTCGTCTACTATCTTGCCGACATCAGAAGGTTGACCTCCTCCCTGAGGGTGAAAGATTGTCTGGTCTGTAACGACGGCGTAGTCTTCATCGGAGCCCTGCTTAAATAGCTCACGGTTTTCGTCTTCCAGGCTGTTGAAAGGTCGGATGGCAGTGACCAGTGTTTGTAGAGAGTACAGCTTTGCATTTCTCTGGAAGGCGAGAATTGTTCGTGCTGAAGAAGCCATGTTTGCTGGTGAAGAAGAGAGCAGAGGATGGTGAGAGAAAAGAGTGAGAATTGTTAGCACAGGAGAAGAAGTAGAAGTAGATAAAGCACAAACCAATGAATAAATAATGTCACTTGAACCGTCTCCCGAAAGGCAGTGCGCTAATACGAACAAGGTTTAGCTATTAGCTGCCAGTGTAAACTACAGGGCGCGCAGTCACTACAACGGGCGTAGCTCACTGAATGGAACAGTGAAGAACGGAGTGGAAGCTGCTATCACCTGCAAAAGGTTTATCTTGTCCATTGTTGCTCGAATTGCACGTTTGTCACTAGAGTACCACGAGTGAAGCACATCACACCTAAAGCATAATATCTCGAATATTTTAGACAATCACTTTGTTGCACAGATTGGCCTGGCCAACCTCCAGCTCCAGCTTCACCCGGGATAACCGGCACAACCGATGCAACCGACGACATCACTCATATTTGCTCCAAAACATAGTCTAGAAGAATGATTGATAAGCAGCTAAACTTAAAGTCGCATGGGTAGTTAAGAAACAGCAGATTGTAAGAGTAAAGACAAATCACCACATCAATCCAGACACTACATTGCACTGTATTGGTAACCAGCCAGTAGCATTGTTCTGTCCTGTTATCCAGTTTTGTGTCTCATAAACTCAAAAGCGTTGTTCTGTCAAGTGAATGTACTAAACTACAAATAAGCCTCGTGAAATTCTCAGGAACAGGCCAGCCCGTTCTTATCCCTCAGCCAGCCACTCCCCTAAGCACTTCCTCGAACAGCATCAACCTTCTGGATCAGGAACTCAGGAGCCGCGCGAGCTGCCGCACTCTGATACATCAGGTGAGGACCAGCTACGATTAGAGAGCCAGTGCAGACCAAGTCTCCAGCGTTGCAGAAGACCTTGGTCCTGTCGGCAGGGTAGCTGGGGATCTGGCCACGGTTCTGTTGGTTCTTGGTGTAGCCAAAAAGCACGACGCCGGCTATCTTCTCGCGAATCGACGAATCGACGTCGGTGACACTGGCGGCGGCGAGTGCGGCACCTTGGCTGTATCCTCCAGCGATGAGAGTGGCATCAGGGCACTTTTGGTTGGCGCTGTTGAAGTGGCCGAGCATCTCCTTGATAGCAGCGCTGGAAGTTCCTCGAGGAAGAGCGTTGTCGCCAAGGGTAGCGAGATAAGCACCACCAACGCCCTGGATCCAGACACCGTTCTTGCCATATTTGGCCTCGAGCTTAGAAGCAATGCTAGGACCAAGGGTCCCCTATATACATTGTTAGAGATGATACATCACTCGCGTGCTGGCGGATACATACCAGGTTGCCGGTCTCAGTTGAACCACGGGCATAGACGAAGATGACTCCGGGGCATGAACCGCTGTTGCCGTTGGCGAGATCGTTGCGGGTGCTGCTACCGCCAAACTGACGAGCCTCGATGCCTGTTTCCTGAGTAGCGGGCAAGGCAGAGGCCATGGTGGCGAGAAGGGTGGCAACGATAGAGAACTTCATTTTTGATGGTTGGAAGTGCGAGGACTTGAAGAAGGGGCTGTGAGAACAATGAGAGATTGGGAATTAAAAAAGTTGTTGAGAATTGAAAGACAGGCTAAGAGAGTTGAGCGAGAGACTTTGAGGCTTGTCCCATTAACAAGATCGAGGTCAAGTCATGTATTTATCCTGTAAAACAAGTTCCTCGGCTCTCGCAAGACTAGCTGATTTGAAGTCTAGAATTAAGACGATTGCTCAGCTATCAGAGAAGCACATATCAGTCTATCTCCCACAGTCAAAGCACCTGCCAAGTGCACAGTTCCCGTCGTTCCCAAACCTATCGGACAACCTCACATACAGAGCCCGAGTCATGCAACCCTGTCAGTCGAGGCTGGAATTGGTTGCCGCTCTCGCAAGCTCTCATTAAACTAGGAAATAAATCCGTCGCCAAGTACGGCTCCCCCACTGATCACCGAAACAGTAGCATGAAACGGTCACCCGTTAGCCGAGCCCTATGACCACGTTTTGGTGGCCGCTTTGACGATTTAGCCTCAGAATGCCTTTTGGAACCTGAAACTCAGGCAGTTCTGGATGGTGTGAGTGAACCGCACGGACAGCGTCTGATGGTGGTGTTCCCAGTTTCAGACTAAAACCAACTAGCCTTGTCCATATTTCCAGCTGTTGTCATATATGAGAGCCGAGGTTCGGCAAGTTCCCTCTGTTTCCGTGACATGGGTTCTACTGGCTACCGAACTGCTCCAGATAGTTGAAACCGTTTCTCGTTGGGAACTGAACCGCTCAATAGTATAAATTAGGATTGACAACAACGTCTGAGCGGCTGCATGCCTAGTTTCAATCCAACGAGTTCTAGCGTCTCGTATCATAATGAAAAATGACATGTTCCGTCCTTCACAAACTCTATACAGGCCTGGAAATTGAGGTCAATGACTCGAGCATCAGGTGATGCTCCTACTATCTGATCTAACCACAAGAAAAGTGAGAAGAAAAAAAAATTCGCCAAGCAAGGTATGGACGTAATAGCGTAAAGCATGCAAAAGACATAAAACATAATTCATTCTATCATTGATTGCAATGCGAACACTCTGCAAGCATTCTTTGCATTATTGTCCACCAATATCCGTCCTCAAGTCCATCGTGGTGATTGGCAGTGGGAGTCGAGGGTGAGATCATTCCAGCCTTCAGTTTTCTCCCATTGAGAACACTATGCTGTGATTCTCGCAAACACAGGCGAATTTATCAACCCAGTCGGCATCCCAGATCCTCTTCCTCCGTCCCGAAGTTTACTTTAGGCAGATGGGAGAACGCCTGGCTATGCCAATCTAAAGCTTAATAAGATTAAGCATCATAAAAAAGCATACATATATATAAGGTGTTGTATGCGTCAAATTCTGTGAACGTCAGGAGATTGAAGCGCTCGGCCAGGGATACGGGTATCGGCTTCCATTCGTTTTGTCGAGCGTCCTGACACAGCTTGATATTCTCTATATGATCACACTCCGTGGGAAGTTCCGGCATGGTCTCAAAACCTTAGAGTCTGTGCATCGGGTGTGGCGCTTGTCTTGAATGGCCTAGTCCACCGAGAGGTCTCTGACATGTCGTGTCAGATGGTGTTTTTAACATCTGAAACGATGAAGATAATCTACACTAGCTTAGCATAACTTCGAATTGATGAATTGGTCATCACTATTGGCTAATCACATTGAGACTAAACGAGTTTAACTTGCTTGGGAGATGACACGACCGTGACTCCTCGCGAGATCGCAAATCTGCAGAAGGTGGCGTGCACTCAATTTTTCATTCTATGCCAGTTTAAAGAAATGTGACAAAAGACTGACGCCAAAACTAATACTCAAATTAATACGTACGTAACTTAGGACTTGAATTGATCAATTAGGTAATTTCTAGTAATTTCAATGCGTTAGTGACTGATGAATCTCATCGCATGGTGCGTAGGGTAAGTGAGCGACATCGTTTAATAACCACCCAAACGTCAACGCATCGGCATTGATCTTGACCTCCAGTTGTGGACAGTTAAATATACGGGAGTGTTCTTATATCACGCTGCAATATGAGCCATCCGTAAGTAACACGCCCCATACCTAGGAAGCTCGTTTAGATAAACCATAATCTGCCCTACGTGACCACCCAAAAATCATTTGCGGGTACAAAGACAAATCCACGTTCGGATCCCAGTGTGCCACGTATAAGAAACTCAGATATCTAAATAATCAGATCTCTCAAAATAGTACGGTAGAACTTATTTTCCTATCTCCACCAAGTACATCCTTATTAGCCTGCCGATGGTGGAATCTCCAGGAAGCAAGAGCTCGTAAAAATACGTACAAGAAGGAATAACACCGTTGTCTTTCAAGATGTCTCGGCGCCGTTTAATCTTGTTCATGTCGAACGCACTCTAAACTAACTTGTCCAGCTCTCTACATACCCTAAGTATAGGTGCCAAGGGCGTCGAGGAGCAGCGTATCGCCAGTCGGCACCAAGATTTTCATGCACTGACAGAAAGTCTGATTCTTTCCAGCATTCGTTCCCATCGTGACCCTCTGGACTACTTACCTGCAGTAGCTGATTTTGGCACCGGCACCGGCACCGGCATTTGGCTCGCTGATTTGGCGAAGGAAGTCTCGAAAGATGCTCGTTTAGACAGGTGCGAGGTTGATCAGTCTAAATTCTGGACAGACCTGCTTCCTGACGTCAAGCTGGGGTATGCCAACACCTTGGAACTGTTTCCGGAGGAACTCGATGGACAGTATAATCTTGTTCACATGCGACTGCTCATGTTTGCCCTTAAAGCCGACCAATGGGCATCCGGTGTCAAGAATCTCCTCACCATCTTAAAGCCTGGAGGGCACCTCACATGGGACGAGATAGGCTTTGCCTCGTGGAGCTGTATACATGCGACGGAGTCTGTCTAAAAGTGGATTGCTATAGATATCTGATATGCTTAGTCGGTAGGCTAAGATCTAATGTAAGCTCTTAGCAGACGAATTCGGTTTATGATGGTTGATGCAAACGAGGAGCCCTTTGGGATTAGAAAACCAACAGAGGCTTGTATAGCAAAGTTATAGACGAGTGAAGTAAAAATCGGCTTTTATTTTCCCTTGTATGTAGTCTGCTAGTGAAACAGGCCGCAGAAAGTGACCCTACCAAGGCGTCACGTCACGGTAGCCGTGATTGACATCGGGAGTGACTACCCTGCATTTTCAGGACTGAGGGTGAGCCTGTGAGGATGCTGTTTCTAATTTAGGCTCGGATCAACTTCGCCTCCGTTTGTGCTCATCACTGCCCTTCTGAGACAAATCTCACTGCATGAGTAGCCTCGCTCTGTTAACCTATTTTGGCCTTTTGGTGGCAGTATAATTAACCAAGGGGCCAGAAGAAAATGCTAAACAGTCTGAGCGCTATGATGCGAGGAGAAATTTCTGTATGAATTTGTCCAGCCCCCACCGATTCTCTTACGAAACTTGGTCACAGCATACACAGCTCGGCAAGGATAGGACGATCAACCGCAAACGAAACATTCCTACTGGCTGCGGAACTCTGATCCAACAGCCACAACTGGTTTACGTAGCATCACCTGCAAGAATAAAAAAAGAAAACACAGTGACGAAATCAGCTTGATGACAATTAGCATCAGCTATCAGCAGCCTGATGATGGCCAGTCGATATCTCAGAAGCTACGCTGTTCTCAAAACCCCAGAGAATCTATGCGGAAAACCGACCATTGGTTTCTTCTGTGGAACTCTGGGAAAAGGGGCTCCCCTGATAAGGCTGATGCCCCAAGCACGCTTCTCACCCGGACGCTTATATCCCGTCGCGTGTCAAATTAGAGGCCCACGCGTTGATTGTGTAGGGCTGACAAGGCATACATCGCGAAACCAGTATTTCCTCCACTTAAGCACCATCCCAACCTAGACTTTGCGACCCTCACAGCCTCAGCCAGACTAGCGATCATCTCACCATAATGGCTCGCTTCTCGGGATGGAAGCGGACAGCCATCTATCTCACGGGTCTCGTCACAGCTCTCACAACCCTGCTCATTGTCATGCTGTTCGTGTCGCTCTTCGCGCTTGACAAAGACGATCCGTCCGACAGCGCAGGAGGCAACGCAGAAGATGCCCTAGGCCAGAGTATCTTGTACAAAGGGAACTGCGATACAACAGCCAAAGCCAATCTCTGGATCCATCTGGCCATCAACATCATCGGCACTGGCGTTCTAGCCTCGTCAAACTTTTTCATGCAGAGTCTGGTAGCTCCTACAAGAGCAGAAGTAGACGCTGCACACCGGTCAGGACGATGGCTTGAGATTGGAGTCCAATCGCTCAAAAACTTTGGCTTCCTCGGCTGGCGGAAGATCTTATTCTGGTTCCTCTTTTCCGCCAGTTCGGTTCCTCTTCACCTCGTCTTCAACGGTTGCGTGCTTGAGTCCAAAGGCACCAACGGTTTCACTCTCCTTCTAGGCACCGAGAGCCTTTTTTCCGGCGGTTGGCAAGGACTCAAGTCGATTACAGCTGCGACTGAAGATCTAGGTTTGGGGAGCGGCCGGACGTCAAACAAGGCTCAGCAAGGCGAAACCCTAAGACGCATCAATGCTTCCTTGACAAACCCAGAAACCTATGGCGACTGGGAGCAAATCACCTTCAAAGACTGCATGAAGCGGTACAACGACCCAGAAGTGTCCTTGACACACTGGCGCCATGCCATCATGGTTATGTACGACTACGACGACGTATTCCAAAACAAAACGGAGGGATGGAAACGCAGCCAGGTCCTCAAAAACACGACGGGCGTCTCCGATTTGAACGTAACCAACCCATTATGGACAGTCGATTATTTCTCACGTACCGGCAGGTTGGAAGGCAACTCGCACATCTCAGAGCCCGGCATTAGTTATGTTGGAGGTGTGTTTGGCCCTACTAGAGGACAGCGAGGCATTTGGAGCATGCAAGGCACCGCCAACGTCTTCGACACCCTGTCCGGGGTGATTGTCATGGACCGCAACCTTTTCAAGCCTGAATATCGAGTAATGCAGGTACATCACTGCTATTCTGAGAAGTATGATGCTCCATGTCGACTGAGCGTTGCCAACAGTCTTCTGCTCATCGTCTGTTGCATGTGCGCATTCAAGTGCGCATTGTGCTTCCTAGTCCTCAAGCTGCGCGTCTGGGGCAACGAGAACCCTCTGATGACCCCAGGAGATGCTATTGCCTCGTTCATCGCGAAACCGGATGAAGAGACCAGGGGCATGTGCACGTTAAGTCTGGAAGATTTAAAAAGGACACCGAAACAGACCCGATCTATGCTAGGAGACACGCCTCAACAGTACAAATGGCTACAGGGCCCGCGACAGTGGCAAACCCCGCCAGTTCGCAGATTCGGAAAGGCTGTGCCTCTGAACATTTGGGTTGTGTCGAGTCTCCTCATTGGAAGTTCTCTGATCGTAGCCGCAGTCATGTTGGGACTCGCAATCAACGGCCAGTCACTGTAGGCCAACCCCCCCTTATCAAGAGTCCCAGGGCCTAACAACTTTAACAGAAGTGAATCTCGTTTTGGACATGCGCCACAGAATGACGACGTTTCATCCCCTAGCCTCGATGATCTCCCACTCATCCAGCTGACCATGGTTGCTAACTTGCCACAACTCATTCTCTCCATCTGCTACCTAGCCTATAACGGACTTTTCACTCGCATGCTGGCCGAGTTTGAGTGGTCGAAATTCAGCATCGAGTATCGAGCTCTGCGCGTTACTGATCCAAAGGGCAAGCAGAACTCGACTTATCGTCTTCAGCTGCCTTATCGGTTCTCAATTCCTTTGATCATTGTCAGCATCATGCTACACTGGATTTACTCTAACTGTATTTACGTGAGCAACTACGAAGGTGAGTAGATATCCCAACATAACTTGCCTTGTGGTTTTTCGGATTAAGATTTTGACGCACTTTAGCCTACTATCCGAGTTATCCGTATTCAAGAGATGTCACAGTTGGTCTGCAATTCTCATCAAAAGCCATCTTGGTCGCGTTCGTGGTGACCATCTGGGTCGCCATCGCACCCATCTTCCTAGCCTTTGTCAAATTACCAGGTATAATGGTTGTCTCGGGGGCGAACTCGGCCGTGATCTCAGCCGCCTGCCACTATCCTTCTACGAAACTCAGGTCACTGAGCCGGGCTACTTCCAGACTGAGCCGAACGGGCAGCGAGTATGATAGCATGAGCGCTCGACTGATAGGAGATGTGGAGGTGGAAGAGCTGGAGGGGGTGGCGAGGAGAAAGGTCAAATGGGGAAGGGTTTTGACGGGGAAGAGTGATGATAGTCAAGTTGGGCATCTGGGATTTGGTACAGAGGAGCATGATATTGAGAAGCCAGTTGAGGGAGAGCACTACAGCGGATTTTTGAGATGTTGATATAAAGGATGTTTTTTTTTTTTTAGCGAGGGTGCTTGGGAGAGGATGAAAAAATCTGACGTATCCATAGCGATCTTCTATATGGTGACATTAACGTCGACGGATAGAAGAGGGACAAATCTCTGATAGATAAAATTAATGATGTATGTAATAAGAAATCTCAAAGCTTCACCATGATCCAAGCATCGATGCTCATTACAAAGTACAAACTGATACTTGACTACGACGAGGTTCCTAACAATTGTTATCTTGTCCCCTTTATTCAAAGCTTTATCGTTGGGTTTGTTTGTTTGTACGGATTGAGCTTACAACACGCTCATAGTGAGTGACTTGACAATACCTAGTAATGAGTCCGAAGTTCCCGACAACTCGCCCTTAAAGGTTCAATTGAACCTCGAAACGTGATATACCGTTTCAATGACGTCATCCATGCCCCTCGACAAACAAAGTGCGGAGTCAAAGCCCGAGCTTCCCCCGAGCGAAGCCGTCTGTTGATCAAGACGAACCCAATCAATCCGTCATCACAAGCCATTCAAAGGGCGTCGTATTCACAAGCAATAGTCAAAGAAACAATATTGACATACTAAAACACCCAGAAACTTGAAAATGGCTTCTTCTCCCCTCTCGGGCCTCAAGGGCTACACATCCAAAACCATCCCCTTCAAATCAGGACCTGACGGGGACATTGTCCTCGATGTCGTGTACCCAGAAGAGACGGGCGGCTTGCCGAGTACTGTTCTTATTCACATTCATGGCGGGTTTCTGGTAGGCAGGACACTAGCCAATTGAGCATTCTAGGACTTCCTCTGACGTTCAATAGATCGTCGGCGATAGATACAGCTTTCTCCCATACTGGCTCATCAACGCTGCCGTCGCTCGCAAGTGGATCTTTGTGAGCCCCGAGTATCGCCTCGTCCCTGAATCTACCGCCCACGCAGCCCTTGATGACTCAATTGATGCCTATAACTGGGTACGCTCCTCGTTGTCAGACACACTCGGCCGCCCTATCGGCTCAGTCCTGTTGGCTGGTTCAAGCGCTGGTGGATTTCTTGCGCTGGCAACTGCGAATGCCGTGGTTAAGAAGCCTACCGCACTGCTTCTCATTTATGGAATGCTGGATACAGCTAATTCACGGTTCACGACTCCCGGGACAAATGTCTGGGGAGCCCCCCCTTTCGACACATCCTCGGTGCTAGCCAAGTTTCCCAAGAGGAAGGAGAGTGAGGATCGCAAGGCCATATCTGCGTACCCTCAGCCTGAGAATTTTGAAGAAGACCCTAGGTTCTCGCTAGCATCAGCCTTGCACATTGATGCACTCTTTCCAGACTACATCACCGGCGTCGAAGGACTAAGTCGCGAGATTGCCAACAAAGGCGTCGCAGCCATCCCAGAGGAACATCGACGCCTATTTCCTCTGTCATTTGGAGATCTTGCCTCCATTCCCCGTACCTTCTTGCTGCATGGCGTCAACGACTCGGCTGTCACTGTGGATTGCAGTGTGCAAGCTGAGAAGAAGCTTCGGGATGCTGGTGTCCACGTGGTCAAAGACTTCCCAGAGGATGCAGAGCATGGGTTTGAAGTGAGACTCGGTGATGTGGATGTAGAAAAGGCAGATGCGGATGGCATTGCCAACGTTGAGAGTCTGAGGAACGTTATTCGGTTCCTTGAGGATTCAGTAAAAAACTAGGCTCAGATAGGTACTATCAGTAGAGTAACACATCTTGTGACCAGAAACGAGTGAAGCCAATTCATGTGAATCTTTCAGATAGAGCCATCAGTGATTGACGACCCTGCTAGTAAAGTAGGTTGTATGTGCTATTGTAGCACGACTGCTGAGCAATTCTACGCCAAGAATATGTACAGCTCGAAATAACCGAATCCAGTCTTGATGCCCGCGAGTTGAGCGCATTTTTTACTGCCAAATCGGGACATTCACAACTGAACCTCCATCCACGCTTTGATATTCCAATATCAAATCTACCAACACCTCCTCATTCACTTTTTCAGTTTTGCAACAATATCTTGCTAGTAACTGCCAGCTTGACTATCATTCCATGATGCCTTCAAGCCCAGTGCTCAAGCAGCTAGTTAGTCAAGTTGGCCTGCATCCAGCCCCTCCGAATCGTGGAGGGATCCGACAAGATAGCTTCTCTCAAAAGCGCCGCCGTCCAAGTTCACAAAGGTGCGTCTTCAGGAGCACGAATAGGTTTCCTGCCTGAATTCCTCGATTCACCCTTCGGTAGTCAGTATCTGTCTGAGAATGCAGAGACTTTACTCCCGTCACCACTAAAGCCTGACCAGGCGCCTGCGTTTCACGCCCTCTCGGCCAGAGCTTCCAAGAACAAGGTGTAGCTTTTTGGCGGCTCTATTCCTGAGTATGATCCCTTACCTAAGAAGCATTACAACACGAGCTTGATCTTTGGGCCTGACGGCAATCTACCAACGTCACACCGCAAGGCGCACCTGTTTGACGTGAACATCCCGGGCCGCGTCACCTATCGCGAGTCAACATATCTGGACGCGGAGGACAAGATCACTATCGTCGACTTGCCCGACTATGGCAAGATTGTAGTCGCTATCTGCTGTGATGTTGGTTTCCCAGAACTTGCAACCATCGCAGCTAGGAGAGGTGCATTCGCCCTGATATCTCGCAGCGCTTTTCCCATTGCCACCGGGTCCTTGCATTGGAAACTTCTCGCCTAGGCCAGGTCCTTAATTAATTAGCTGTGCGTGGTTTTATATGGTCCAATGTGGTCCAGCCAGACGTAGCAGAGTCTACACTAGCCGCTTGGGGGCACAGCTTGATCGTGGATCCGATAGCGCAAGTGGTTGTCGAAGCCGAGGAACTTGAAGCGATCGTTGAGTGGGAACTAGAGCCGGATAAGATTGATGAGACCAGGCGGAGTATTCCTGTAAACACACAGCGGCGATGGGATATATACCCAGATGTGAACGCGGCAAGGATACAGTTGGTAGATCCAAACATTGAGGGTCATTAAGCAGGCGATGAAATTCGACTCGAAGATTATCTATCAAGTGACAAGTATTCATCCATCAATTTACCACCTCACTACTGCAACTCTGCTACTACGCTCTTGATAACTTCTTCGAGGTTCTCCGACTTCAACCCAAGCAACCCAATAGCATTCTGATCGCCCTTGAGAGAATGTCCAGCGCCATCTGCATACAAAAATTGCTGCAAATAGTCACCAAAAGCACTAAAGTCCTTCTTGGCGATCTTCTCGTCCCCGATCTTCTCCAGTTCAGCGCCAGTAATATGCGAAACCTCAAATTTGTCTCCGGTAATTTTCTCGGCAATCTCAAGAACTTCATTCTGTGTTGTCGTAACGCCTGCGATATCGAGATACTTATTGGCTGTCTCGTCAGGCTTCTTGAGGATAGCAGCTACAGCATCTCCAACAAAGGCGAGTGTGCTTGTAGAATATGGCTCGTTGCCAGAGTCAACAAGCCGAACCTTGCGGTCCTTGATTTTGATGAAGCCTCCACCGCTTCGAAGGCCCTGAGTTCGAGTTAGAGACTAGAGCAACGCTCTGCAAAAGTGATACATACCGAGTCGAGGAAGAGGCCCGTGGAGAGGCCAGTCCACGAGAACCAGTCGTGCTTTTGAGCGAGTTCAATCAAGTAATCTGTATTTTGGATCTTGGCCGCAAGAATCTTGCCGATCTTGCTATCGCGATTTGCTCGAGACGGGATTCCAAACTCTGAGGGTATAAAGCGAGATACCTTAGCAGCAACGGCTGCGTCGATTACGATCTTTTGGTTACCGGTAGCTGCGGTTGCTGCAGTTGAAACTACGGCGTCCTGGCCGGTAAGTGCGTCTTTAACGGAATCGACTGAAGTGATGTCGACACGCTTGACGGTGACCTTGTCGGGGAATGTCGCTGAAGACTCATTTCTGGTAATGGCTGTAACTTCGAAGCCAGCGTTGAGAAGTCTATCTACAACCTTGGTACCTAGAAGACCAGAGCCCTATGCTATGGTTAGATGTAATCAAAAGCTCCTCTTGTGTTTATCATGACTCACTCCGACAACTGCGACTTTCTGGATAGCCATGATTAATTGAGTAAGTTGGACCGATCTGTTTGGTATTGCTTGACTGAAGAAAGTATCTGTATATGAGAAGCAGTCAATCTTGTAGATGAGCATACTTATGCTCCCTCTTACTCCGCGATGGCATCATTTTAAATCGAGCATGCAACATCGTCGGACCATTCAAGATGCTTGATTGTGATTATTACCACCCCACTATCATGATGCCATCCTCGCTCAAGATTCTGAACCGCGGATCTAGATAATTCCGCTCTGTTCAACACCTTAAAGGAGCTATAGTTATGCAGTTGCATGTCCTGTTCGGCAGTTGAATCGGGATTGGGAGTGTGACTAAGCAGCTTCTTTCTCCAGTTGCGCCTTAATTTACTGATGAATATTTATCTGAAGAACAATGTTCATACCAAAGGGCAGGACTTCGAAGCACCATTTTAACATAGCTTAATCGAAGCTCGATTGGCTTTATAGATGCAAAAAACCACAACCTATAAAAAATTGCTGACAGGGCATCTGTTTAAGCTAGCTGTTAGCAACATGACAGGCGCAGTACTAAGCAATACCACGAAGCTGCACATCCTCTGCACCAACATACTGCCTTGTTATCGTGCTTCTGATCGATAATACAGCTGTCAAAAATCAAGAGTAGCTGCAATTGGGTCGGTCGTCTAAAGTTTGCCTTGAATAATGTATCGACGAATAAGTGGCTAGCAAGGCGTGCATGCATACATGTCAGCGTGGACGTCGATGAACTAGACTCCACAAGTTCTCAAAATAGATTCGTCGAGGCTTTGGTTCAACCTTGCCTGCCTAGTGTCCTGCTAGAAGGCAGACAGGTAAACAATACCGTGAAAGGTGTGAAGCCGCGGAATAACCAAAACACCTAGGCAACATCGTCAACAAAGTTCCGGGCCAAGCCGAAGCATTATTGATCCCCTAATCGACTTAACGGCACAGTAACACTGTAGAACGTCCACTGCTTAAGAAGAAAACTTCGGTGGCTTGAAGAATCCCGGGAGCCTCGAACTTGGCTAGCCGTTGTAGCCGGGTGACCGACGCCACCGTGGCTATTGACATCTTGTTACATATCTGAGAATCCGGGGTAAAATCTTCTATCTTAGACCAAAATGATGGCTACAAGAATTTCTCTCCGTGTCAGCAACCAGGTTTCTAGAAGTGGCAGGCCGGTAGTACGGCACGTAGTCTAAGCTGCAGCTACGCTGCTTTTGCTTAGTAGTTCAGGCGCCACGATTTCTGTTTTCTTGTTTTTATTATGATTGCCTTGAATTTCATTGCTTATTACGTAGATCAGTCTGTCAACATTGGTGCGTTCGCCATTGACGTGAGCGCTGCGAGCGAAGATCCTCCCAAGCCAATTACTGTGTCTTACCAAACATGATGTTTTAAGACCTGCATAATGACAGCGCATGTCAGATGTCCGGATTGAGAGCTGGTATCTGACCACCTCGGCTACAGCGGCTCAATCCCACTTCTCGTATGGATAATCTGAGCCCCTGCTTACAATATTTCCCTGTACGAAGCAGCGAGTAGAATCGCAAAGTTCAAGTTTGCCGCACATAAGCCTGGCTCTTTGGCCGTAGCAGTACATAATGTCTACACACAGATTATTCATGGCGCATAAATTATCTCTTCAAGCTTTTGGTCGCTGCGGATACTGACCACCTGTAACTTTTTAGCTTCCACCGTTACAGCAGCCACAGCGCTATAGCCTATGAATGACTCTGACTGCTTGTCAGCCTCTAAGCCTCGGTTGGAGTCATAGTCGAGCATCGTCAAGTTTGTTTGCCATGGAACGGAGTTGACAGACTCTGCTGGCTTGGTTCGGTCTTGAAACAAAGGTCTTGGCTCATTTATTTCAACCCCGTCCGTACGTAAAATATTTCCCGAGGGGCACCCAAGCCTCACTTTTAACCCAAAGGGGTCTAAACTGGATATTGACGTAAACCCTCACCTGCGCCCATAAAGAAGATCAACATGTGCTTTTTGAAGAAAGAAAAGGTTGGCTATAAAAGAAAAGTATCTTACTTATACTTCTAACCTTTTAATAAGTAAATATAAATATAAAATAAGGGTAGGGTCTCTACTAAC
>JABCKB010000473.1:0-17098 GCA_013184455.1 Fusarium continuum
GGTTAAGAACGCACCTCTATTTACGGAGTAGATATTGCGGGTTTAACAGATCTGGATAGTTTTAACACGGAACAACACGCACCCCTATTTAAAGGGGAGTTTTCTCTTTTTGAGATAAGTATTCCGGCGAATGATTTCTCGGCTCTTAATATGAGCAAGCTCAGGTGAGCAAGGAGTTCACAGGGATAAAACTAAAGAGGTCGGATGAAAAGCCACAATGTCACGATAAGTCGCACCGGGGATTTTATAATGGTTGTTACTGGCCATGCACAATGCTGTGAGACTAATGTAACACTATTATCTAGTGATCATTTGCTGATTGGACATAGGGAAAATCAGGCTATTAATGTGCATAGATAAAGAGCTTGAAGCGCTAACGTAAAAAATCTCTTTCCCCTTTCCTTTCGAATTCGAATGATCTCAATCTCTCCAATTTTGAAAAGCTGTGTCTATTGCTCCATTACCTATAGTTTTTATATCGCCACGATAACCCCAAGCAATTGAGCAAGTCATTCAGACTGTAATGGATAGAACGACAAAAGCTAATTAACTAACTTATAGCCAAAAATCCAAAATCAAGCAATCTGGATCTTGAATCAGGACGAAAATGACCGATGACCTACCTCCACCTCCGGGAACTACAACGTATAACAGTAGCGCGCTCGGGCAACAGACAATGCATAGCATAATAGTCAGTACTCCGGATGATCTATTTAGGGTATTAGAGCGCCAGCTCAAAGATAAACACCAAAAACACGATACTTTGCTCAAGAATGCCACACTTTCAAGGAGCTTAGACCAAGGTCCTTTTACTTGTGAGCACAGATTAGACGACATTATCTATTAGTGCGAGTGGCTTGGGTGGATTCAAACCCAGCAGAATATAGTCGAGCTTATTAAACGCTGTGAGTAGCATAGTCTTCACTTGGGCCTGCCAGATCTCCCACCTTAGCACTCTCAGCTTGGTCAGCTACTGACTTTCTAAGTTCTTTCTACTCACATGAAAGAGTGGATCAATTATGGGCTTCCGATTTCAGAATCTTTTACACGGCAGAATCTTGTGGCGAACTCAGAGGAACTTAGTCTTGCCCACCAAACGATGACGTCGGGTCACAATGTCCAAGCTCACTTGGCCCACGAGAAACTGATCACGGACGAGTCGGCGGCGCGACGTGACGCGAGCAACTCTACCCTGGTCTATCCCAATCTCAACCAACGCGTCCAATAATTCAAGATAAGCCTGATTTTTCAGGGGCTTGGCTTTGGGGGGGGTTGGACTTGGCTTAGAGACTAATCGGCTTGTCTTGATCAAGAAAACTTAGCTTGATTAGCTTAACCTAAATAGGTAAGGGCAAGTAGCTTTAGCCCCGCAGCGCCGCTCGCGGATCTGATAACTAAGTAAGTAGCTTACCCTAGGCCTCTTATTTTTCGAGAAGATAAGAGAATATCTCTCTAGGAAATAAAAAACTCCTCTCTAGGCTTGGCTTATGACCCTCTGGGCTTGACTTATAACTCAGAGGGTTAGGCTTGTCTTGATCTCAACCGTGCTTCAGAATAAGGAAATGGGTGCCCTGGAGATCGACATGGTCAAACCATAGCGCCCATATCCACGCCTCCTGTAGGAGGACACATCCGAGAAAGCAGTCAGAGCGACACCGACTAAACCCGACAAGGCTTGACGCTAAGGTAGCCTGGGCTATGACTCTGAAATACAAGTGTACGAAGGGTAGACGATCAGAACATCCTATCTTGAACGACGAGGTGAACTGCGATATACAGATTTAAGCCCGCAGTTCTTACCAAGACCACAAAGCTCCTTAATCTGCCATTACGAATTTAGCCATTCAATATCTCTAGTAATCTTTCGTTATTCGCCCCGTAGTATTGAGCTTATCTATATATGGGACTGCTGGCTAGCTGCGGTGACAAGCTGATGATAACCATCAAGCCTGCTTTGGGACACTGGTAACATCATGCTGAAACCTGACTGAAAGCGAGTGCAGTAAGTAATCGTCTACAAACATAGCGTCCTATTCCTCATCATTCTCGCTTTCATCCCCGTCCTCACTATCCTCGCTTTCATCCTTGTCCTCACTTTGTTTGCTTTCTCGGAGTGCTGAGAATCGATTCGTAAAAGCTTGGCTACCACCTCCTCCAATAAACGGGTCAGACGGATCAGATGGCATGGGTTGACCTATAGCCATCAATGCAATCTCACTATCGAACTTTTCGTTCTCTCGGAATATGGTAGAGCTTTCATGGTCCTCTTTATCGTTACGGATGCCGAGAAACAATGTTGCCTCATCATGTGAGAGATGACCGACCTTTCTAGCAAGCATCAGTAAACTGGAGTGGCGTAGGTACTGACCCGGTGTTGCCCAAATTGTCTGGGATTCAGGGTCGCTAAAGTCTTTCCACCATCCAGGGACCTCATATCGCTGTCTTCGTAGAAGAGTTGTTGCATAATTAAAATAGAGGTACCGCTTTGAAGGCCGGAAATCATTCCGGAAAGACAAGACTCTGCCATCGAGTCTCTTCAACATAGGGATCATATCTAGACCCTCCCTTCCAAGTACAATGACTTTAATGTTGAATGTGCTTGGTTCTTGGACTAGTGTGATTGTCCCATTGTCGAGCGGTATCTTATACGTTTTGGAAATAGGAATCCCATTTGCGGGGCTCATAAGGTGGCCATCTTTATCCTCGCTTTTGCCAAAGAGGTACTCTGCATTGTGCTCGCCAGTGTTGTATGGCACGATATGAGCAGCCACGATATCCGTGGAGAACTTGAATTCGCCATCGATACAGCACCAAACTGTATTGCTGTCGCCTCGTGCATCGTAGGCCTTTAAAATACCCCGACGGAAGCGCTTTTGAGCATCCTTGTCACGACCTCGGAACAATTCCAGCTTCGCAGAAAAGGGAGCCCGATAGCGTGATATGAGAAGCTCTATATACGCCGTGTCGTTTGATTCTTGGCGTGCGAGTCGCGATGGTATGTCATCTATGTACTCGCCGATAACTTGGTGCTTTTGGCTTTGCAGAGCAACAAGGTTCGCGTGGTGCTCGATCGCGGCCTTCATTTGCTTCGCGCACTCGACTGTATATTGATCACTGGTTATATCGAGCTGTCCTTTATGGAATTCATCTTTGAGGGTGCGCAAAAGTTCATCTGCGAGCTCAAGATTTGACTCCGTAACCTGAATCATAGCTTCAATTTTTTTTCGAACCTCTTCAAACACGACGGTATCGGGTGTGGGAGTGGCATCCTTGAGACTCTCTGGGTGAATCGCTTCTCTGATAATATCGTCGCTTGCAGCGGAGACTTCCGAAAAGTTACGTTTCGAACGAAGGGATTTGTTAACAAATGGCTCGACTTTTGTTTTGTAGGTAGATGAATCGATGCGCCGCTTGATCTCTGGTGAGAACCTAGGCATGGTATCAAACATGGGACTTATCGAAGAGCTTTGGCGGCGAGGCCTTTGGCGCAGGGGCGTATGGGCGAGTGCTTGCATGTTGGTGAAGGATACAAGCCGCCGGTGGTAGAGCTGAGTAATAGTAATAAGGCTTCCAAAAGACGTTGGTGAGGTGACAGAATAATATGAAAGGTGTAAGAAAAGTTATAACCAGTGGTATGACGATGGGTCAGTGTGGTAGATAGATTTCTGCTTGAGGCGCTACAGTCTTACGGCTGCCGAGAATGGAAGGCTTGGGTCAATTAGTGATCCCAAAGCAGCAGAGGATTCTAAGGGGCAGGAGAGTTGTCGATAACACGTAATGCAACTGGAAGGTATGACCAAGGTGCGGAAGGGTGGTTCGAGATGATAAGAAAATTGGTTGGCTGGAATCGAAGAAAGAGATTCTTGGCTCCAAAGAGGCTTTTTATACCCAGGATAGAATCGCATTGGCTGCATGGTAAGGTTGGTGACTGCCTAGGAATGCGGCTTTATTTTGCTTTAACATCGAGAAAGACAAGAAATTGTGTTTTGGGGCCTCAGGCACGATGCTTTATCAGGTAAAAGAAAATAATGTCTTTTAGATGTGGCTTAATTAAGCATACCTTCAAAGGTTACCCACTCACATAACTATGACTTCGAAATATTAAACAGAGTTTGTATATATGTAAGGTATGACCAAGAGACTTTGTGTGATTCTCGGCGCAGTTCTCGGCAGATAGCCCGCTGGTCACGGATGCTCATTATTCTAACTACCCAAGAGCGCATTATTTCATTGTCTCAACTATCTAGAATAACCATATAGGATATGATTTATAAACCAAAGTAAGTATCAAGCCGGCGCCAGTAGCAACAAAGAGTAAGGTGTCTTCTCCCATCTTACTAGCAACATAACCCAAAGCCAAGAAGTTGCCATTTAGGCTATAACATGCTTTTGTAATCATCGCAGGACTTTAGAGTTATGACATAAAGAGAAGCTTTGGAAAATCTTAAATTGGGTTGCAGCGTGAGCACAGAGTATCATGCTTCGACCATAGAAATACCGTGTTCCCTAACAAAGTTAAAAGACTGCCAGCTCTTCTTCCTGAGGGACAATCCACACTAATGACATTACAAACACCCACGATCACGATGGCGGCACTAATCCGTGGCCGGCAACATGGCTCATGCATGCGCGCACTCTTACATTCACAGCAACCCAGTCACCTTGGATGGCGGCATTGGTGGTGGAGTCGTGGGAGAAATCAAAGGACAAGGACCGACTGATGATGAGTCGAAGGGTGACCCACGGAGAAAGATTAATCGATGGTTTCGGGGAATTCGCAAGGTTCGAGGAGGAATCATTAGTAGTTACAAATGCATAAGGCTCATGACCCAGTAACTTTAACACAATGGATATTGCACTCTGTTACCTACCTAAGTACTGCTCCCGCGACGCTTCACTCATGTCTACTATGTACCTACTTGCAGCTATTTATCAAAGACTCAGACTATACTGTATAGAAACGCGAACGGAATGGACAAAGAACATGATAGGTCTTGCGCAGCTTCAGCAGGGTTTGTATTTCGCAATTGTTACTGGCAATCTTCGTTATAACTCATGAACCTCTATCATCTTCTTCTTACTTTAAAATTAGTCGTTGCTGCTAGGTCTACTCCAGGACGGATACTTCTGGCTATGATCTTGATAATCGGGGTTGACTTGAGCTTTATTAGGCAAAGCTGCACAAAAAGTAGCGACGTAAACAATGGGTGGGGGTAGGTTTGCCTCTTTAAAATGAGGCTGACTAAGTTTGCGCGAAAATCAGCTTTTTGGCCATTGGTCTGCAGAGGACTCATAAGATCGTCTGCAAAGATATGAAGCCTTCACTAAAGGACATAAAGATATGTCCCTAAGTACCTCCGGACCCCTCAGAGCGAGGGATTGACTCGGTGCCACCAAACCGCTGATGCCGATAGTCACACAACACACTACGAGCGCAGCCAGCGGAGGTCAGGCGCCGCAGGCATAGAACTCTATGCAATGGCCTCCCAAGAGAAGTTATGGAATTCTCCCTCTATGAAGATCGAAGAACAATCTTACAAGCACCAAGATAGCCGCTGGAAGTAAGAAAAATAGAAGAAGTGGCACTAAAGGGAGAAATAGCGGCGTTAAGTGAGGAAACACCGCGTTGAAAACATCAAGCTTTATGGCCGTGATAGTGATAGTGATAATCGCAACTTTCGCAAGTCAACATACAACATAACACTGGCTCATTTCTTACTCATACATACACACGTACCCTTGAAAACTCTTTAAGGAAGAAACCAGGAACTCCCATCGTGACCTCATATTTGCTGTAGTCTCGAGCCTTACATTCAGGTATCACTAACTTAGACATGCGCACACACTTGCACAAGGCACAACACTAGGGCTGGCCGTCGTAAACATCACCAGATTCACAAGAAGAGGAGAAAGTTCTTTAGTCGTCAAAAAGAGAAGGCTCTTTCATCCAAAATACTCTATTTCCGTTGAGATACTGTAATGGCTTGGGCAACCGTTCAGCAGTCGCCTGCTACAGAATCTGTGGAATCTTGGGGATAAACCGGTCCGGTCGGCCTGACGCTCGTCCCAGAGTACGCAATCTCTTTCTGGCCGCAAGGATCCTTCTACGCCTCTCTGTATGTGCCTTCGTGGGCCTCGGACGTTTGCCCGACTAGCCTCGTAATTTCCTGGGATTCAGCTGGCTAAGCCATAAAGATATAGTATAGTGAACCTGAGGGAAGCGGCTTCTATTCTTGATTCTTATGAATGCCAAATACAAGTTTCCTGTCGTTGATCAAAGACGTTGTGGCAGGTCGAAATGTGAGGCTCACGATGCTTCACTAAATGCTGTATTGTGCAGATCGTTGGTGTTTTGAGAAGGGAGCGACGTGGTTAACTTGAGTGGGGGCTTATCGCAAGGTGGGGGGTTCTATGGCAAGTAGGGACGACCTCCTACAAAAACCATGTGTGTTTGTGTCCAGCTGCTCACAAACATTTCCATCAAATCTCTATCACTAGCGCTCTACTCAATCGACTCTCCTTCACCAGAAACTCCTCTCGACCGCATGCCCGAACTGATTGCAATAGCCACGAGCTTGGACACAGTCGATCCGAGACCTTTCGCTGAGCCACACGCGTGCTGTCAGCAACGTATAGTCCTCTGAACACGTCGACCCCTCGACCCCTCGACTTATTATAGAGTCACTAGAACAACAGACTGCTGCTACGTTCCCGCATATTGCTCCTCGATCCCAGACTCCGGTTTCCAGAATACCTTCGACGTGGGAGGCGATCTCAAGACACTCCTACAGAGGCCACCCAGAAGTGATCAAGCGAGGATCTTTAAAATCCGATGGTTGTATTGAGTAACAAGAATAGATCTCCATCCAGCGCCACAATCGCACTGAGCGACGCGCTGGAAACTAACCTTCGCCTACGCCGACGATCACAACTCATGAACACCGAACCCGACATTCCGGCCTCCTCCAGTGCAGTTTCTATGTCTTCTGGTGGTGCTGGTGCTGGCGATTTAATCCTGGCGTGCGAGCTGACTTTGCTGGTGACTCTGGCTCTGGCAACCGGCGTCGTAACGATGAAGGAGACCTATTCACTTGCGAACCTTGCGGTATACGTCTTCCCGTTCTATTTCGATACGAAGGTACTGGCACCTGTCTCTACTGTGCGGAACCCGCTCGATAGACATTAAACAGACTTGCATATCATGGCTTCGGGTCCTCTATCAACACGAGTTTCTCTCGCCCGACGGTGAAAAGCGAATCACTGCCGCACGTGTCATTATGAATACAACCGGGACGAGGGTTCATCTGGGTATGCCGCCTCCCAGCGGTTCCCTGACATCACGGTCTTGTCGTCTCCCGGATCTCTACATATCCGCCCTCGCCGTCGACTAGCTCCTCAATCTGAGACTCCATCGCAAACCAACATCCCTCTGCCTGATCCTCCGTTCGTCGAAGGCGAGCTGGCATCCCCGTGTCTAACCGATCGAGATCAGCAACTGATCGCCAATCATTGGCAAGCCGAGATGGACGATTAAAACATGGACCTTTGCCCTCGTTGCAGGATTCGATGGTTCAATCCGAAGCTCCGCAACGGAATCCGCCACTCATGCAATTACCGAGATCTTATCCCACGCGGCTACGCTGCACGCAACCAGCAGAAGGAGGGCGAACCCTACTTTTGGTTGAAAGAGAACAAACTCAATCCTGGCGTTATTCCCCAAAAGCTGCCTGACTTAGGTCAAGTCAAGGAAATGCTTATATCGCGGGTTCATATGCATGTTTGAGTCATGCCGCACAGAGGACAGAAATACAAGTACATTGGCCACGTTGTTAACTTCCTCCAAGACGTTGGTCAAGTCTACCAGCGACTCCCGGTGCTCTTAAGAAAGCTATAAATGATTCTTCTCCGACCACAGAATCAGACCGCACAGCCGCACATGATCCAGCAGTTTCGCGGTCAATTTCGGGATCGCCAGGGCTATGTCCGACAGTGGGTTGAGTTCTTGCGTATCAATCATCCAGGTTATCGTGATGTTGTAATCGTTAATGAGGAGCATCTCAGCCAGCTACCTCGGAGGATGGCGATGTCACTAGCCAGCTCATCACCGAGCTTATCGAACCGACAGAAATTAAGCAGTTCCTGCTGACGACCTCGATGATACCCCAGGTGACTTCAACCGATGGGAAACTGCCGCTATCCCCAACTTTATCGCCCAGGAACGGGATCGAACTTTCATACGCAACCGTCCACAAGGCCGATCTCAGCAACCTGATGTCCCCCCTGCACCTGCACCTGGCAATGAGCCGCAATTGGAAATGCCTCATATTTGTAGCCCTCCAATAAAACGAATTCAATCGATCCTATGCGCTGCCCTCCCACGGACCAGGATGTCCTAGTATTTTCCAGTGTCAACGCCACTGACTGCCTGTTTCGGTATAAGTGGCAGGCACGCGGAAGCACAGACACTCACGGTCTATTCTGGGTGCTCCGACTCTCAACCCACCGACGGAGGCATCATCGCAGGGGGTGAACGATGATTCTTGCGCTTCTAGGGTGCTCTAGAGATGGTGCGGGCCGCAAGAACTAGCTTTTCGGCTGCTGCAGTAACAGCTACAAATAACACAGCTAATGCACAATTTAAATATTATACCATAATACTTCCGCAATTGCCTATGACAAGCTTTTCGCCTGCATTATAAGAAACCTTCCACCTGCTTGCATCATGCATTTCCCTCCTCTTCCAATAGGTATAAGAAGCTCCATTCCCTCCGCCAAGACATTCCACCTCAACACACCAAGACCAAAACCACATTCAAGATGACTTCTGCACCGATCCGGACCGTCGTCGGCCCTATTGCCGGCCCGGATGCAAACGTGTTGCGACCTACCAGGCTACCTCCAGGTAGCCATTTTTGCTGTCAACCTTCCGACCTTGGCCATCCAGTCTAACTTTGTCGTTGCATGAGCCTCGGTGAGTCCCCTGCTAAGCTTTGTGACGCATATTGATAAACCTACTAATGTATTCCTATAAGTAAAGCATCCACCATAGCTAAATGGGTCCCCAACGACAGACTCCCTCGCGAAATACCGGTCCACCAGTTGCTCCTCGTAAAGCTCGATCTCGACTTGGCTCTGCGTCAGTATTCCGAACACTGGCAAGCGTGGAGACAATATAGTCCTCTAAGAAGGCGGGCTCAACCAGAGTTTGTCCGTAGATCGCGGCGGCTAGCTGATCATTGAAGAACCAAGAGTCTCATATCATCACGAACAATATCATGGATCACTCAGAGGTCCCTGGCTCCAGTCGGCCCAGCGACGACGAGAGCTGCGAGTATTATTATGGTTTGCCAAGCAAACCAAAGCTGGTGGCACGAACCAGCAAGGAGCCTTGGTCGGCCCCAAATGACGGGTTTTGGAGAATCTCTAAAAGACTTCGCGTCGTGGGGGATCACGCTATAGTAAATCTATGGAACGACGCGAGCGGACCCTTGCGACGAGAGATATTCAAAACTCTCCAAAGCACCGACTGGACAGCCATTGATATTTTACGAGTTAGCTACGAAGGCGCAAACGAGGAAACAGGACAAGCATTTGATGATCCTGTGACTCTTTTTATCTCGGTCAAGCATGATTCGACGCCGTTCACCAAAGCGCACAATGTCGTGACCGAGTGTCTGCGTATCTTGGAACAGCACGGGATCCAGGATATGCAAGTCGAAATGAAAGAGTCGGAGATCATGACGTACTCATCAGCTTCGTCAGGGGTGCCAAGTCATGAAGGACAAGACCAGGAACCAGGACCAGAACCGCAGTTTTCTTGTGGACCCTCTGGCGATAATCCAGAATTCAGCATCCCTTTTACCGAGCACCTTGGGGTGTCAATCGCGCCGTTAGCTGCCACAAGACACGAAGGTACCAAGGGCCTTTATCTGCGAAGCGCAGATAAGGTTTTCGCCCTGACTTGTCGACACGTTGTCTTCACAAGCATGGATAAGAACGAGACGTACCAGCATTGTGATTCCGAAGCAGTCCGCGCCGTAATACAGCCCGGACAGAATACTTTCGAAAGAATCAAGAAGCGCCTTGACGACGCAGTCAACGGTCTAGGTGAAACACTTAGTCTCATGAGCAAATGGAAAAAGGATGGCGGGATCGAACGAGCTGATCTAGCCGAAGATGAGGTTCACTTTCGCAAATTCCAAGCACAGGAGTCACAGCTAAAACTCGTTCAGCCGACAGTCGACAGGTGGATGAACGAGCAGTCCCGTGTCTTTGGTCATGTGGCATTCTCGCCCTCTCTTAGCCTTGGGCAAAGCCAGTCCTCGAGCCCAAGACTCAGAGATTGGGCTCTTATCGAGCTGCACCAAGACCAACACGCAACACTATTGACATCATTGGCAAACCGAGTGGTGATAAATACGAAAGGTAACGCAATTGCCAGTGAGGTTACCACTGGCTGGACAAATAGAGCGCAGCCGATTGATTTGGACGAACCCACCGTCCGTGTTCAGGGAGTCATCCCCGAAAACGAGCTGAAGAACCCACGATCAATATCACCCCATGGGAGAAAAGCGATTATTGTAATTAAACACGGTGGTAAAACAGGCTTTACGATTGGTATCGCAAACGGCGTCGCTTCCGTTAAACGACAACTCTTGCAAGACTTGGAGTTCATATCTGAAGAGTGGTGCATTCTGGGCAAGGACGGAGCATCCTTCTCTAGTCCGGGTGACTCTGGCTCTTGCGTGTTCGATCTACAAGGGCGTATCGGGGGTATATTGACCAGTGGCTTGGGAAAAAAGGACGGCGCGTTAGAAGATGTAACGTATGCTACACCTATGCAATGGCTGTTGGAGGACATTAAGTTACATGGCTACGACGTACGTTTGGCGTGATCGAATTGGATCGCTTGGTCGCTTTATCCGGGAAGGTTAGAATGGGAGTAGTTTAATTGTTATCCTGTGAGGGCTTCGTTATAATGAAATTGTCACACTTCGTGCAGTGCTCTCAATGTTCCATGACCAAACCCTCGGCAAGTAAGTTCAGAGCGCAGGATTAATTTCATAATTACGCAATTATATAAAGCTTGCTCTAGAACCTGTTCACGGACAAGAGAGCGGCTTAAAAACTCATAAAGAACACAGTTTCTTTACATCCCTGAGGCATTATAAATTTATAACCCAATGCTTATACAATTGCCTTCTAAGCTGCAGCCCCTGTCTGGACTTGAGAAATCACTTTATATATGCATTCCTTCCACTTTTTGCGAATTATGTAGGCCATGGCAGTCAACGCGACTCATCTCATAATCGTCACATTCCGAGTGATTCCCTTAATTAGGTGTGTGGAGCAAGTGACCTGCCAGAACCTTGCGCCGCTTTGAAGAGATATGCTTTGCTAATCACAGAACGACATTTGCTGACAGTAGTAACTCCTCCGCTCTAACCTTAATTTAACGACATCTGGAAAGACGCTGCAGGAACGCAACTGACAAGTGTGAATTGGCTTTGCCTAACGCAAGGCCATCCATCTAATATTGTTGACGGAATCGCAGGGCCTTGCTTATACCGGCTTGGGAGAGAGGCACATATGGTGCTATACATCGGATAGGTGAAGTAAGTGAAGCGGATCGCATGTGCCGATAAGAATTCTTACATTTTATGCCTTGATGCCCTTTAAAAACGTCATCGTGGTTCCCCTCAGCACAACGCCAAGCGAATTGGGGGTTGCTCGTGCTTGAGACGGAGCCTAGCCATACGAACGAAGTGATCGGTGTTAGCCTTCAGCTTTGCCTCCAGCTTTGCCTCCTTGATATGAGCTCGATAGTGTCTATGCTAGAAACGGCCCTTCATATATTGTTCAAATTTATCTCACACGTGGCGTTTACCAAAGACTCTGCCCGGGAGTGTACTGAAGCTGAGCTCACCCCTGGGAAATGGTGGGAATGCTTAGATCCGATCACTCCACCGGTATCTTACGATTGATCTCGAGAACCCGGTCGGAACTGGCACGGTCATCAGGCTTTGTCGCCCTGTTAGTCTTCGCTTCGATGGTATCAATTGCTATCCCGGAGTATAGCGTTTTCTGAAAGTTGTTTGGAAGTCCTGTCGGCAGGACGAGAGTGTCGGTGGGGAATTTGGCACCCCAGAGTTCGGACGTTGCTTTGCGACTGGCTTATAGGTGAGGGTGTCCTGGACCAAGAATTGCCGCAAGGAGTAACTAATAGAAAGGCAAGCTGCTACTTCTTGATTCCCCGGACGCGAATCCCTCTTCTCCAGTCGCCGTTCCCCGACCGACCACTCCTGCGATCCAACCCTCCCGTCCATAATATCCATAGCACGAGAGCCCGATTGAGCGACGGCGCAAGCACCACACGTTCGAGCTATTTGCTTGCATCTTTCAGATGCCGACGCTTCCTACAGCCGTCGAGTCGGGTCGAGAGATACAGGGCAGTATGAGCAGAGCGTCGTCAACGAGGCGGTGATGCGATTGATGAGGCTGGGAGGGAAATGACCTACTGGACTGCTCATGTACGGGGTTCTATTGTTCCAAACCAATAGGGCGAAGCTGCCTCGGCCGTCTGCGAATATTTGCCTTTTCCATAGAATTCTCCTCTTGGAAACCTCATCGACCACGGCTCTACTATCTTCCTCCCTCCCTCCCTCGGCTGCAGCACACTTTCTCGACCTATGGCAGGCCTCGGCATCGTTCGCCCACGATGGATCTCGAGGATGACCACGCGAACGATTAAGGAGAGAAACGCGACACGGAGCACGAATGGGGGATCAGCGAACTCCGCGCGAGATTCCACCAAGGGAAGCCTTGGCCTGACAGCGCAAACCCACGCAACCCCAAGAACTACGAGTTGACGGCCGCGTATTACGGTGTCGTGGAGGTCATGCTCGACAACAACATGCCTCTGCGACTACTGCACCAAGAGGACGGTCTGTTCCCGCGGGTGGCTCAGAGAGCAGACCGAGCCATATCAGCCGAGCTTGTCAAGACCATGCGCAGGTCGGTGGACGAGGCCAGGCGCGTGATGGCGGCATACCTGCGACGAGACAACGACGTGGTCTTCACATGGCCAGAAGACACCACGGACTACAGTCGACGTGAGTTCATAGGGGCCACGGAGGAAAGCCCGGACAAGCCACAGCCGGCGCTGGGTCCCGGTCGCCGTCAGGCCATGACCGGGTCCGACATCAAGCTCGAGCTGGGGGAGCCAGGCTGCTTGATCAGGCTGGATCGACGGAAGAAGGAAAACCACCTGCGACCTCCCACCCCAAGACAACCTCGCAACCGCGTGCCCCTCAAGATCCCGACACACGACCGGCGGGCAACCAGCCGCCCAGTCACTTCTCCGACGACCACGATCTGGCGTTCAGTACGCCCCTGCCATCCACGAGAGCTTGGTCTCGGCGGCAGATGAACTACCTCCCATCCTCGCCGCTGCTCAACAAGGACAGGAACATCAACAGACCAGCACGGATCGACCCAGCCCAGCGGCTTCGCGAGATCGACACCCAACTCAAGGAGATACAGAGGGAGGACCAGCAGTTGCACATAGAGAGGTCAAGCTTGGAGGCCGAGTTGAGAGCCGGAGGGTCACCTGGGCAAGCCGCTGCCGGCAGAGCTGGTACCGAAGTCGACAGCGAGACGGTCGCAGAACTCGACAACGGAGCCGACGCTGGAGCGCAGGAGGAGGAGGATGATGCCATGAAGGACATTACGGCGGATTAGATAGAGTAGCGGCCTTCCCACGAGGCATTTAATAGTTATCCATCCCTTCTGTCGTCCTCGTGAGCTTTCCCCTGTCCAGATCATAACGCTTCTTGGTCCCGGGCTCGCCTCCCTGTTAAGCCGACACCTGCACCCACGGGCAGCCTGGCGAGACGGCTTGCCGGTGGCCGTCACTGTCGACCAGCTGCATAACTATTCACCTCGCCAACGTTGCATGTATTCACCTTTCTTCCATCTTCCATCTTCCTTCTCCCTTCTTCCTCCTCTACCTTCCTCCTTCATCTTCCTCCTCCTTCTTCTATCTTGCTCCTCTTCACACTTCCTCCTTTATAATTCCTCTTCCCTCCTTCCTCCTTCTTCCTTCTTCCTTCAAACATCTTCCTTCTTCATCGCGTCAAACTTCTCCCACCTTCGTTACAAAGGCAACAGCGCCACCCTCTCCTACACCGACGACCTCACCATCTCAATGTGAGTCTTTTAAAATGATGCAGCGGCGCCCCATTGCTGACTGTCACCACGCAGCCCTCAATCATGCCGATGGTTTTTCCCTGTGCCACAAAGTTCCTGCGCCTAGAACATTCCGTTGAGGATACCTGTGGTCCAGGAACTGGTGATAAGCAGGTCCGACGGTTACGCCTCCGAATATGGTGCTATCTCGACCATAACCTTGACTGGTCATAATGTCGCTTGAGAGCCATCCGATCCGCGCGGCTGCGTTGAAGCCCCTCATTCGAATTTGTCGACGACTGCTACCCCTGTTGTATAGCACAGCCGTAAACTCCTCGCTCAGCCAACCCTCCGAGCTAATGGCACAAGTCACTTATGTACTGGAGCGTCTTACAGACTGGGCAGACCAACCTGGTTCTGATTACGAAGGTGATCCTTTCTTCAAGTGGCGCTACTACCGCCTACAGGCTTACCTTGAGTTGAAGATGTACTTGTGGTTCGACAGACCAGGTTGGAAGGGACTGAACAAGAGGGTTATTCCGGATTTGTTCGCCTTATCGACACGCCTGATGCGTGAGGCAGAGCATATGCTAACCGACGACGACGACAAGAAGCGCAGAGAGGCGGAGCTGGAGATTGTGCGCAACCAGATCGAACATATTGATAGCTTCATTCAAGCCGCGATCGACCTGGAGGCCATTTATCGTGACTAGAGCTGGCCTTCTTCTCCACGCTGCACATCCTTCGCCATCTCGGAGCTTCGACACCACGGTGGGCCTTTTGCCACCTGCATAGATGCACCTCATAACTGCTCGATACTTGATGACCAGCCGGTTATCAACCTGACTTACCCCCCCCCCTCGCGACGACGAATCTCCACACAACACCGATTACTGGACCCTCGGCCAGCTCAGCACGTTACTGGCCATCAAGATGGCCTCCTGCTCGATTAGTCTTTCTCAGGATGTATGCTCCGCCTGCACGGCATGGTCTATATACTCTGCTAACATGTCTGCTCTCCTCTGTAGGTGGATGGATGAATAGTTGCCCTCTGTTTTTGCGAGCATGCTTTAGTTATCCTCCAGCCATGTGCTCTATGGACCTGTCTGAAAACAAATTGGTATAGTATGAGTCCTTTTCTGATGTTAATACACATGATTGCTACTACTATCTCGTGCCTGTGTGGATCTCGGTCAACATTAATGCGTGCCGCTGCGGTGATGCCTTGTGGACTCCACGCGTGGCTGCCATTGTTTGTTGACATCGCCGCCTCTCCTCTCTCCCGTGCGCTTCTTCGCTCCGTGATCAACTGCAGACCCTCTCCTTCATCTTGGCTCCTTCATCACACTCGAATTTTCCTCTTCCACACGCAGACTCTCCCTCCTTCGCCATCTGCCCCTGCATACACAATAACATTCCTTCTTCTTCTTCTTCTTCTTCTTCTTCTTCTCTCCCTTACTCTTACTCGAGCCTCTATCACCTACCACATCGACAAAGAAGCATACGCCTACTACAGCGCCAGGAATCACCTCGCCGTACGTGCCCCCGACTCTCTGCAGTGTCTTGCTCTTGGCTAACGTGCTGTGACTTATTAGATCTCCCCGCCTGCGTTCCCGACTTGACCTTTGCTCGCAAACCCTAGCCGCAATGCCTCTATCGCAAGTGACTAATCTAAACGATGACATACACCCCGACGATGTACTACGCTTCGCGACTGCGAACCCGTTCACGTGCGAACTCTTCTTCCAGCTGGACGATAAGCGGGTGTCTGTCCAGATAGATGTCGAGGATGCGCCGATTGTGAAGGAGCCGGTGGAAACCCTCATGGGACGGACGGACGCTGCCATGGATTGGCTCTGGCGTAAGGTCGGGGGCGCGGCTGTGAACGAAGACTCCCCAAGGTACAAGGCACGACTGGACGCAATCGAGAGAGGGGTGCTTCGCCGTGTGGAGCTGGCTCGGAGGATGATCGAGAACGACAAAGAGGCACACCGACTGCCACTTCTTGCGTGGGTCTACGTGCCGGGCTGGAGGGGACGCCTGCGTCGCTTGGCCTCGCCGCGAGACAGCATACTGCGCCGACATCACGGACATCCGAACCCAGCTGCCCATGAACTTCACGAGAGACTGCAACACGACGAGATAGACGCGGTGAGGGTTGGTCAACAGGAGGTGCCATGCACCACATGATACCCTGCGAGACGACGCAATGCGATCCAAAGCGATACCATACGAAGCAAGACGATGCGATACAATACCCAAACGGTTATCCTCCCAAGGCCAGTCACTTGCCTTAGAGAAAAAAAGACGAAGTCTAGCGACACCCCTTCCCTTTTCCAGCGCTCTTCGATCCTACCACGCCGTCTATTTTAATTGATGTGACTTTGCGACCAAGCCTTGACCGAGCCCGTCCATCAACAGTACCCGACGTTACGAAAAAAGAAGCCTGTTACCCAGCGCGTCCAACCACGTTGACCCGAGAGTTACCGCGGCTTCGGGCTCGCCGAGCCATACTAGAGTCTGAGCGTAATATCTGCCATCAATAAACAAAAAACACGACTGTCCGTTTGGCCCGTAGGGGTTAGTAGGATACTATCCCCTGGCTATCTTCTGGCTCACAATCTTCGGGTGGGACATCGTCAACGACTCAATAAGACTTGCGGGTCTGAGTACAGTACTGTCGCAAAAGTTCCGACACATTTTCAAATCCCCACCAAATAAGCGGCAAACTTAGCATCTAAAATAATTAATAAA
Source organism: Fusarium continuum (assembly GCA_013184455.1). Lineage (NCBI taxonomy): Eukaryota > Fungi > Ascomycota > Sordariomycetes > Hypocreales > Nectriaceae > Fusarium > Fusarium continuum. The sequence continues at coordinate 16,942 of JABCKB010000473.1, forward strand.
ATAATAGCTATATAAGCTATAATTCTATAGTATTTTTAATTTATATAATAAATACCTAAATATTATTATAAATATTTTTCTAGAATTATAGACTAATTAAAATATTATTAAATTAATTTTTAAAGTACAGGTTCTAGCTTTATACTACGCTTCTCTG
>JABCKB010000474.1:0-23563 GCA_013184455.1 Fusarium continuum
AGGTTATAAAATAGTAGAAAATATTAAAAAATAAGGATTATACTTAGCATCTTGCCTTTATATAGTAATTTATAGGCCCCCCTACTAGCTTAATATATCTAACTTCCTAAGCTTTCTTATATAAGGAGGGCTAACTTATCTATCTATGCTTTATACGAGAAAATACCCTAAAAATAGTTCTAAAAGTAGAAAGGTAAGTCTTAGCCCCTATTTATGCAAAAAAGCCCGGGAAAATTAACCCTCCCGAGCAACAACTCGGGCTTACCGATCATGCCCTAAGCTACTCACAGTAACGTCACTGTTTTCACAAGCTGTTACCTAACTAGAATCATCTGACCCCTTGTCCCTGCTAAGTCTTGTATACCAGGGCCTCCCTAGATTCCAGAGCTCGTATTGCAGATCGAGGAGTTTAAGTAAGGCCGCTGCTCCGTTCAGCTCAATGTAAGGCTACGTCACAGATATTATAGGACTCAAACCTCGAGAGGACATGCTTTAGATTTATAAAGGGCGAGTTCTTGCCTTTAGAATCCTTTCTTTCTTATGAGTTTCTCTAACAACATAAGAAAATCATCACATCCACAGCAACAAGATCATATACTGCCTCACCAGTGTCTTCACTGCCGCTGTTGCTACCCTTACGTCTATTGCATCGATTGTTCCGGAGAAGGTTGCCAACTTCGCCAACGCCAGCATCTTTTCCTTCAACGGCAACCAAGAAGGCTACACGACTACCGACATTCCCTTCGCCGAGCTCACTAACTTGGACGACTCGATCAAAAGTCTTGAACTCTGAGGCATCTTGCATCTTCCTCGACAACAACGCTCCCAATCCTAACGGCTTCACTTGCAAGAGGTACAAGAGCCAAAACGGGTACACCCTGTGGTAACGCCCCTTTTGTCAACAAGAAATCAGCCCATCTCGCCATCAGTTCTGTCCCTTCACTAGCCCTACCTCTGCTTAAAATTCCAGATGGCCGAGTGCGCTGATTGTATGTGTGGCGCCAGGGCGGTGCGGGTCTGGGAATGGATTTGTAGGGTCACTATGGTTACGTGTTTATCAATTTGCGGGGCCTTTGCTTCTGCCACATGTTGTTAGATATGAAACTACTTGTCATATGTATTTCCGTCCATGAGTACTTCAAGACGATACCTAAATTTACAACTGGCTGGAGTCGGGCTGCTGTAGTCGCCTGGATCAACAAGCGTATTTTCGACGACATGTTTACTGGGGGGTCGTTGGTTATCATTCTAGTTGTTGCAAATTCGCTAACCAAGGCGTCACCACGTAGCGTTTATGACCTTGTGAAAGCTTCGTTCCAAAATACGGTTTAATTTTGATGGAGAATGCTTTGGGTTATGTCCACCTATCGAAGAATCAAAATGCAAAGTACATGAACAAAACTATCCTGTGTCCCTGTGTTTTCTGACACCCCCTTTTGTCCAAGATCGAAATTACTGGACCTTTGTGCTTAATGACTTCGTGTTAGCCACACGGAGCTCACTACATCTCAGAGTGTCTTACAAGTCGGTGAAGGACATTGCAGCCCCTTTATACTTCCCAGACATCACGGGCCAGTAATAGCATCGACGACAGTCTCAGCGGTTGACTTATCACCGTCGCCCGGGCCGGCAGCAAATGGGTTTTCGTCCGTGGCATCAGCTCCAGATCCAGTCTGGTCATTAGGCTTGGGCGCTGGTATGGGTGCGGGTACCGGAGCAGGTTCAGGCACTGGCTGAGGTTCAAGCTTAGAATCGGGTGTATTAGCATCCCAGGGAGGCAGCTGAACCGTTGGGAGGTCGCCCGTCGGTTGTGCTGGCGACACGAGGATGGGTGCGTTCTGTCGGGGGCGAACGGGGACGGCACCGATGAGGGTAACAGAGGCCATTACGACCAGAACTGAGAGGGAGAGGTGAACCATTGTGAATAGAAGGGTTTCTTGTAGTTTTGGGCTAAGTATTCTGAGAGGTGGTGTAATGGAGTGCGTTGTATTAAATCGTCTTTCGAACCAGAGACAAACCCTCTTTAAATACACGAAACCATATAGTCCCCGATCACAAGGCTCCTGCTTACTCGATTCCACACACTTCAGTCATGTGCAGCTCGTATAGGGCAATATGAGTGATAATGCATAGCCCGTATGGGCACTGAAAACAGGCTGCTCAAGTAACTCAGTTCGACCAATAAAAGATTCTGGACTAGGTCAGTTCTTTATTCTCCCCTGGTTGTTACGGCATGGGCCCTCTTTGAGTGCAAGGATTGACCATGTCCCGACGAATATCGGGCATTGCTGCGCCTTCAGCCCGGCCCAGTTGTCAAAGAAGAGTGATTAAATCAATGGGGAAGAACTTCATTTACATATGAGGCCATTGATTGAATGTAGCGCCAATCCATAAATTAATCGTGAAGCTACTTCAAAGCTGCTAGGGATCAGGGTGCAGAGCAGAGCCTCAGCTCGGAAACGGTAATAAGGCTACAAAGTCGGCGTCTGTCTCTTGGCGAGGCACTTACTGGTAGCAAGACTGTAATCTCGATCTTGGTCTTCCCCCCTCTCATCAATCTGGGATGGCGTAAAGCCGGATTGTATTCAAACCAATCAAGATCTCGTGGCTTGCTGACAATATTTCCACATTGCATAAATGGCGTAATGTGAAACAACTACGTGCTCAATTATAATAAGCAACGGAAGAAGCGTATTCCATGTCATATCATAAGCAATATATTATTGGTTGCTATTTGCTTGAGCACTCTGCAGTTTCCTTGGCTAAGTCCTCACAACCTCATCCTAAAGTATATACGAAAGGACACCTGTGCGGAACCACAGCCGCACGATCGTGGAGATACATAATCAAACTTGGAGCCATTAATAGCTTCCAACCTAACATTACAGCCCAGCTCAACTGATTATGCATAAAAGTTGACAAAATCGGCCGTTAAGGTGGTTCCAAACCCCAGTGACACCTCGAAGAATTGTCGTCGACGTCTGCTGGCAACGGCAGGAAGAAGACTTGAAACGGTTCCTCTGCTTGAGAAAATTCATTATACATTACTATTCCATCCGCTCTTCCTAGACGAGGTAGTAGTTCACCGTTTGCCTCGTCTCCAGGTTTGACGCACTTGGCTACTGACCAGGTATTGGTCCCGTTGGCGAGAAAGTTGTTCCGTCCTCCCGTCGGCGACAAGCTCATCCCAGCGCACTGTCTTCTGTCTTCTGATAGCGTCGTAATATTTTTAGCTAATTCCTTGGCTCAATCTATTAGGCTATTAATCTGTTGACTAGCCTGATAGTAAATCTTCTCCTGGTTTTCTAAGACACACGACCTGTCCCAGATCCAGAATGGAAGTATCGCCGCCAGGATACTTCCAAAACAGCACAGCAACAAGAATTAAGGGGTTATAACTTATCATTAAAGCCTAGTTAAATGACAACATCTAGCCTAGGGAGCGACACCATCCTTGAGGCTAGGATGTTGTTAATCCCCGAAAAGCTCTAGATAAGTATTGATCTAGTACTCTCGGTCTGGAATGGCACAAAGGCCGATCCGTCAGTTTTATTATCGCCTGTGGACGGCAATCACTTCTTCTCGTATTTTCTACGGCCGTGGTCACTGCCTTACCAAGGTCAGTACAGAGTCTAAAAACATGTCCAAGAAAACTCTAGACACACTGTTAGATTCTACCCTCTTAGAGGAGATGGCAATACTGCGCTTTGTATTATAAAACATTTCGGTATAAAGCGGCCGACCGTGCCCAATTTTATATTCCCATGAGGGAAGCAGCCAGAGTTGAATGGGCTCCTAACCGTGGGGGTCTCAAGGTGGGTTGGGCGAGGCTAAGAAGGATGGATTGGACCAACTCATAAAGGGCCTGTAGGTACTTCTTAGCGGTGAGAATTGTATTGCTGCTACGGCAACAAGGCGATCGGCTTAGTGTTATAAGGTTAGACTTCAAGTACGGGCACACAGGAGTCAGGAACAAGTCTTTTTTTTTACATCAATCAAAAGTCTGGAGTGAAATAATCAGCTACTTAGCATCCTTACTGCACACGCCTTTCAAACTTTCACGTCGTTTATGAGATGTTTTTCACCATACATATCGGTTAACATTCTGTTTCTGTGAAGCTGATAAAGAGTGACAACTCCTCCTTCTTCCTCCCTCTTCCTCCCTCTTCCTCCCTCTTCCTCCCCCTTCCTCCTCCTTCCCAATGACACAACTTAAATATCCTTACCAACTACAATGCGAACACACTGGAAGCCATTGATATCAATAGCAACATCATCCCCACTCGACTTATACTTAACAGTAGCGTCCTTCTTCCAGGTAGTGCCATCGTATGAGCCAGATTCAACGGAGCTAATGCCGTACTTTCGAAGTCCGCTCAAGGTATACTCAGCATCACCAGTACTCAACAAAGCTACCTCACGGGCACCTCGTTTATCAACGATACCAACAGAACGCGTGTTCTTTGGCTCGTAGAGCACTTTGACCGATCCAACATTTGAGGGGACGCTGGTATCATTCCAGAACACGTTTAGCCAATCAAGACCTTTACCACCAGCACCGACTGGAAGTCTCGTGGAGAGATCGTAAGCAATCTTGTTCAGCATCTTGTTCGTGTTTCGTACCGCTGAGACGTAGGGGCCATGAGGGGTCGCAGTAAAGTCTTTGGCACTGACACTCTTGGGATCATACAATCCATGGCCGTCTGTGCTCATAAAGTCGTAGACGTTGTAGTAGCCTCCGCCGGCGAGAGTAGAGATAATAAGTCCATCCGTGTTTGTGTATTCGCCGCCGTTCTCCATGATGACGGCAATGTTCTGTCCAGTGGCATAGTTCTTGCCGTCGAAAGCGGTGGTATGGCCAAATTTGTAGAGAGTCGTGAAAGAATTACTATACGGATCCAGGCCTATAAAGTCCAGACTTGTCCCGCCATTCTTCCTCAACTCTTCGTTGTAGCTGACATGTCGTGCGTCAACTCCTCTCACATCGTTGGATCTGGTCCAAACGGGATAATTGGATTCTTTAACGGCGTTGGCAAGGTTGGCGCAAAACTCCCACAGAGTGCGGTCTCTGAACTCGCTTAGTGAAGCGAAGTTCTTCAGGGCTCCAAACGTCTTTGGGTTTTGCCATGGCGTAAAGGACTTTTGGTGGAATCTGAAAATTGAGGGCTCGTTGGCGACATCGACACCAATGACTGTTCGCTTGTTGCCATTGGCTTTGTTGTAGTCGGCAACGTGGTTCATCAACTTCTTGATGGCGTTCTTCTCTAGGGCCCTCAACCCCAGATCGTTCTTATCCATGAGGTACCAGTACACTCCATATGCGGGATCCGTGTTCTTGTTGGTGATTGGTTCGTGCGAACCGTCGTTGTTCAACTTCTCCAACTTGGTATATCTGAGAACAAAGTATGGGACGCGGCTATCCATGGTCACGGTGGTAGAGTCTGAGCCAAACCAGACAAACTCCAACTTGATACCGGCGGCGTTGGCCCAGCCAATCATTCGGTCAATGTATTCCCATTCAAAGTGCTGCTTGTCAGAAATGACAAGCTGTGGCGGGTTTGTCCCCTTGGCACCATGAACTGAAGCGCCAACTGCGTAGCCTGCATCTTTTGTTGAGGCTTGAAGGATGAAGCTGGAGATCTTGTTGGAGGAGTGATTCTTAACAAAATCGGTAACATCAAAGTCATAGTAGGCCTTGCCAAGGACTTTGTCCCACGATGGGCTGCTTGATGCAAGGAAGTAATCTTTGTCCTTGGTTCCTGCAATGTCAACGCCGCTGTGATTCGGCGCACCATTGGCCCAAGTGATGGCAGAGGCTTTCCAGTTATTGTTGGTGATGCCGTACAAGTTGGCAACAAATGCCTTGGAGCCCAGGGCTTCTGAGTCGACGTAGAAGCGCACCTTGGCCGCATCTACATTTCCCCGGTATTTGGAAAAGTCGAATTTTATATAGGTCAACGCCTTGTCGCCTTCAGAGCCCTTCTTGTATCCGAACTTGCTGGAGGTGCTAGAGGCAAAGTTCTTGCTAGCAGATGATCCGCCCTGAATATAGGTGGACTCGGTTGCGTCGAACGAAGCATCAGGTTGGATTTCAGACCACAAGACTTGGGTGTTGACAACAGTGAAGCCGTCTGCAGCAGCTTGTTTGTAGTATTCTCCGATCTTGTCTTGAGAGACTCCCCAGACGTCCCTGATCTTATCCGCGCGCAGTTGGATACCATTGAAGAAGAAAGGCTTCCCGTTGACGTTCAAAGTAGGGCGCTCAAACTTGTCCAAGCTGAAGTCCACATAGCTGATGGGATCCGTGCTCGGCTTTGAGGGTTTCAGGTTGGGATCAATGGCCTGTGCGCTGACGTAGGGCAGAGTTGCTCCTGCGAAAGCGACTGCAACAGCCAGTTTCCAAAGTGCCATATTGAGGAGTGTCCAGAGGCTGATGCACTTACAAATCGGGTGCAGGCCGACGGACAGTAGAAGTAGAGTTGATCAGTTTAAGAGGAAGAGTATGATGTCAAGAGTTGAGTTGAGACGATAGGGTGGTATTGTGGTGGTGTTGGTTCTACACAATCGTCTAGACAGGCGAGAAGCATACCCATTATATATACGTGGGAAATAGTCATGGCATTACTTGTAGACAGTCAGTTCCGTCATACTTTGAGTACTTGGACTCTTTCTTAGACGAGACCGTTACAGCGAGTTGAGATTTAAAAAAAAAAAATTAAAAAAAAATACACCAATCGGCTTCTCACAACGATCTAGCTCAGCCCATTATGGGAAGAGAACAGGGTTGAAGAAGAGAATTGGATTCTTAACGGATCTCGTGAGGCAGAATATGGGGTAAATTAGCTCAACATCCCCGTTTTCCCCAAATTGGGCTCTTCGACTGTTGACACACGGGAACGCAGGTACTGTGCGATTTGCGGGGTGGGAGGCTTAGCTCTACCCCATACACATCCTTGGCTTCATGATCATCTCAAGCCCGGCCAAGTTAAACGTCTGACAAGTTGCCCCGATCCGGACCGTTGAGAAGGCCCACGGCCTATCGAACCGAGCAAAGATCACCAAGTGACACGGGCCGAAATCGGGTGGGCTCTATGCAAAGAAGACCAGAACACGAAATTCTCCTAATCACGTCATGCGTGATTGTGGTATCACTGTTCTCCATCAGACAGTGATATCAAGTTAAAAAACTCAATTTTGTAGTCTGACATGCGAGGAATCGGCCCTAAGCTCATGAACTACCTACAGAGAAAGGCAAAGAAGAGTTCGGCCTGGTTACCCTAGAGATTGAGATGCACGTTCAAAAGTGGGTTTCCTAAAAGGCGCTTACAAATACTTATGACCATGACTAGGTAGATATCGTAGCTAATATCATCTCATGTTCAGATTTTAAACTACTCCGTAATACGTTTGCTCATTTTATTTGGCTTTTGCTAGCTGCTGGGGCATCCCTTCAACTTGCACTACCAGCCTCTGTGATTGCCATCCCCTTGTAAAATCGTTTGGCGATCACACAAATCTACCAGGCTTGCCATGCATCGTCCAGCTTTAGGTCAAATTGTTGGAATCCTGAGCTGAGCTTTGGCCACACACTCGTGTCCAAAAAAGGCAATTTTTGTGAATATCATGAACTGACCTTTCCTTTATTTCTCTAGCCTCTTGTCAACATCTCGACACGCTTGTCTCTACGGGGTATGGTTTATTCCACTGACGGGACATGGACATGCTCTTGACCCCATCTGCATCAGTAGCTGAAAGCAAGGCGCCACAAAAAGACTGCAAGTTTGAGCAAGTCTGCGGCCTTGTATTGGTGGGAAAACCTTGGTCCTCCCTCTATTGACCCCGAATCACCTGATGCGACTCCCTAGTGGCCTACCCCACGACCCCTGGCCTCAGTACAGTACCTACCTACATCATGCCAGCTGAGATGACTTGCTAGCTTGGTAAGCTTTCTCAGTCAGCATCGCTCAAGTCAAGTGAAACCAGCCTAACCAGGGAATTAGTTAGGTGACAGGTCTCCACTGGAAGCAATGTGGCTAGGAAAATAGTCGGGGAGTTAGGGATCGGTATGAATCTTGCAAATTTTGCCAGTAGACGAGCAAAACTGCCAACCCGCCAAGTCCAACATGACCAAACCATGCCCTCAACCTCCTAGCCGTCTCGTCCCTCTTCATCGGCCTTTTCCCCCCTCTCGGCGCTGCCCAAGCTTGACAATCTCCTTGACCAGAGACTATTTGCTGAGGTTTTGCCTCCGAGCGTTTCGACTATGGCCAGCGATGAACTAAAATCTTCGTGCGTCTGTGAAAACTGTCGGTTTCGTAAGATCAAATGCGATCGCAGCGTTCCATGTGCAAACTGCGTAACCAAGGCCCTAAAATGCCAGTACCTTCCTACCCTTAGGGGGAGAAGGCCGAATGAAAGAAGAGGCCGACGGATAAAAGCATTGAAGCCGCTGTCTGAGCTCAAGATCGGAGCTGACGATCATCGACGCCGACATGTGGTGGATCATACGAAGCCTCACAGGTTAGCAAGCCAGACACTCTACCATTCCGTTTCGTAACCTGATTAGATGTACAGGGCAGAGCCTCCTACAGAATCCTTCTTCTTTGCGAGAGACACAAGTCAGCAATTTTCCTCAGCTCTCTTCGCGCATGTATCAACCTTTCAAGACTATCTATACCCAATAATGCCGGTTGTCGACGTCGATGAAATCCTACGAGATACCACACGCCTCAAAGAACTCGCCCCTTCGAGATACGCACTCATTTTGTCGATATGCGCCGCAACTCGGATACAGCTCAGGATGGACTATGCTGAGAGTTGCTTTGTAGAGAAGTACCATGAATATGCTCTATGGGAGCCGCACTTGAAAGGAGAGACCCTAGTCGGTCTTGCGGACAATGCGCTTCGCCAAGTCGATGTCATTAGTGATGTCACTCTCGACTCTATCTTGGCCTGCTTCTTCCTACATACGGCGTACATTAACTTGAATGACCTCCGACGCGCTGTCTTCTATCTGAATCAGAGTTTAACTCTTATTCTACCACAATATGACATTTGCGAACCCAACCGCATCGATTACTCCCAGACCGACAACGAGAATCGTCGACGTGTCTACTGGCTACTTTTCGCGACAGAGAGGCAAGTTAAATGTCGATCTAAAGTCTAGTAGCACCTCTTACTAACGCATTTACCAGAGTCTTTGCTCTCCAGCATAAACAGCGAGTCATGCTGCCCGATCGTGTTCCAAAGCCGCAGACTGTTAATCCTGGGGATTCAGTCGTCCTGCAAGGTCTTATCAACCACACTTGCTTGCTAGAGCTACTTCCTCTTTCTATTTTTGAGTGGTGTTCCCTAGACAACGGCCATCCGTTTCAGCATGCAGCTCAAGCTTTTCGAATCGACAACATGCTGTGTGCCATCCGACCGGAGGACTCCGCCATTGAGAGCCAACATTTTGGTACACTCATTACACAACAGTGGCTCCGAACTCTGATGTGGCGCCTAGTCTTCAAGAGTATTCCGTGTGATGCACCCTTTCATACGTTGCCACTCCCTCTAGACTTACCGATTGATACAGCGAGGACCATCATGGCCGCCTCGATGTCATCCAGCCAGGGATCCAAGAACTGCCATGGCATTGCAATGGTAAGTAAGCTCAAGCTAGTGACAGGGGAGACTAGGACGCGTTATTAATCGATGCAGGAGAGGATGTTTTTCGACGTTGGGACCAGCCTAGCGGCGATTGCAAGGGTATCTGGATGCAGTGTTGGTGCGTCTAAGAACGACCCACGCGACTTGCTACATGGGATAGTGAAGATCCTCTCCCAGATTCGCGGCTGCAAATCGTGCTTCCTGCCGATGCTACTGGAACATTGCGAGGACGTCCTGAACTGTGTAGACCCGTATGCTGGAGTCGATGTTGGATGGTGGCTCGACCAACAGACTGCAGCAAGCCTTGGAAACAAGACCACCAACAGTGTCTCAACACAAACTGAGGAGTCTATGAATACAAGGCTCATGGTGCATAGTCAATATGCTGGAGCTCTGAAATCAGCAGCTGAGCCCTCCCATTTGGCCAGTCCTTTGTCGGTTGAGGACGGACTAATGCCAACCATCCCACAAGCTCAGGTTATCGGCAACCAAGCGTTTATAAATGGTGGAAAGCCAGATTACGGATTTTGAAAGAGCAGACAGCCATTTTTTGCGAACTTTTGAGATCTTCTAGTGGTCTGATGTTGCAGTCTGGTTGTTCATGCTGTTGTCCTTTTATGACGGAGCCGAAGGTTAAGACCTAACTTGAGATGAATAACCCCGCCGTCATGATTCCAAGTGTTGTTCTACAGAGATGTCTAATTATACAAATGTGATTCACAGTGGGATTATGGATGCGACTGCTTCAAGTAGGTTCCGGTCTCTGTTCAACATCGATCCGCGTATCCCTGGACACCCTTCACCAAGAATGGTGCCACACCGCTCTGGTCTGTATCTTTGAACATGCTACACCATGCGTAGAGTAACTGAATATGAGCCGCTTTGCCGTAGTTTTCTGGTGGTATATCCATCTCCTGGAGCATAGCTTCGATTGTTGTAACCACTTGTCGCTCTTCTTCAGTCCAGCTGCCAGCATCAACAGAATAAAGTGATGGCAGCCAACTACTTAGATACAAGCCTGAAAACAGTCAGTATACGATGCAGGTTTTTTTATGATGGTTCGGTAAACTAACAGCACTTCAGTGAAGAGATGATGTGAAGTTGCAGACTGCACGCTCCTGTCAATATCTTATTCCTCCACACAAAACCGGAGTTGAAGAGAATGAGCAGCACCTTCGTGCTGTACTTAGCAGCCTTGCTGTTAGACGGCGTTCTGGGAGCCTCTTTGACCTGTTTCCCAATGGCTGAGGCCACTTGATCGATAGAATGGGTGAGAAGGGTGGGCTTCGGATAGCCCACATTGGCATAGAGGGTGAAAAAGGCAAACTCGAAGAGCGCATTTGCATCAAGCTCCAATGTTCGAGGAAGGCTCTTGTTGGTCAAAGATGACTGCTGCAACCCAATATCGCACATGGCTTCCCACCTCGCCAGGGTTTTCTCAAGCAATTCGATTTCTGCCAAGGTCAAATTTCCCTGGCTACACTGCCGAAGGTGCCACATATGCTGTAAGATGGCGTGAAGCATGACGAGAGCGCCCAAGGGGCTCCAGCCCACTGACTGTTCTCCTTGTTCGGCAACAAGCAGCTTGTAGGCGTCTGAGAATCGAATGAGACACGGCTTTTTCTGCTCTCGGAAACGGCGCCATGATTCCAAAGTTGCGACGTGCCATTCTTCCTCACTGCACGGCAAATGAATGTCAATTTCCGAGATGACCAACGAGAACGGTAGGTTGAGGACCAGGTTGAGTTGGCCGAAGTAGGTGTAAGTGGCAAACGTAGTGCTGTCATGGAGATTAGAGATCTAGAAAACATTGACAAGCTGACTAAAGTTAAGAGAGGACATTGAACTTGTTGCTTACCGAATGATGGTCTCTATGCCAATCCATTCTTCCCACGACAAATTCGGGTCATCTCGAGAGGTGGCATTGAACTCCTCAGCATTTATCATGTATCGCACAATCTGTCAGCAATCGTTAGCAGACTGCCATGATATTGCGACCGCGTTTGATGAAGACTTTACGCTGGCGAGTATAGGCTGATATGGGAGAACCTCCTGCATCACTGTTGCATTCCCACTATAAGTACCGAAGAGCATGACGAGAAGGAGGGATTGAGCAAGCCAAATGGGTTGGTTGTGCGGACTGAATTGACATGAATGTAGCTTAGAAAAGGGTGAGCTATTGCTGAAAGAGAGGATTTGGGGAATTACTGACATGTTTCCAGAGGGAAAGTTGAGCAGCGCGATGGAAATTAAAACTCAGTGAGGTCTTGCCACACGTCGCAGCACCAACAGCTGCGACAGCAAGCAACAATGCCGGCTCCTGATCATTAGCTCGCCATGTTGGACCATGCATAAAAGGCAAGCTAGTATGGAAAACGTCAAAGAAAGCGGCAATGTAGCGCCGGAAAGCAATGGCAGATGGTATCACAACATCACGCTCTGCCTGCACCTGCCAGGGGCGTCCAGTCAGTTAAACGTGGTCTCCCACAGCATGAACCACCAATCTTACAGGTTGCATCGCGATGCTCATAGCCCTCGCGATTTCGACTCTCTTGTCTTCCAGGATGTCGAATGAGGTTTGCCACATGCTCTCGGGGGATGGCGCGGCATTCGGAGGTCTCAGGGAGGGCACGAGAGTATTTGAGTTTGACGGACTTCTCTCAGACAAGGTATCGTTGCGGAACTCGTTCTGATTGAGTTGGGCGGGCGCGTATGAAGATGCGTCACTGGTGAAATACGTCAAGGGAAGGATTTCTGCGTTTGCGAGTATCTCGTCCAAGTTGAGATTGCTTCCAAATGCTCCCTCTTGTCCTGAAGGCTCCCAGAGCTGAGGCAGAGACTCGGTCTGATGACCAGAGGCGTAATGTGCTGTACTTGTGGCCGTTACCTCAGGTAGAGATGATTGGCCGTTTCCGTTATTCATGCTGTCTTTATGATGGCGCGACATGTGACCCTTGATCAGATCTTTACGCGTAAAGCGCGCATCGCAGTAGTTACACGAGAACGGTTTCTCGTTTCGGTCTGTGCCATCTCGGTCAGCAAGCGTTTCAGGCGAGGATTGAAACACCTAAAGGGTGGTGGTTAGTCTCATACGTGAGCGCTCGTGACGCGTCAAATGCTCGGTTCGTCTGAATAACCGTTGACATAATGAGCATTGCAACCTTCGTCTGCTGTCATTCTCCATTCTCGTGCCCTTTTCTCTGCTCGCCACTTTCTCGTTCACTTTCTTTCTTGAGGCCCTTCTTTCTTGGCTTCTATGATCAAGTGAAAGACGGACCAACCCCCACTCTTTTAATAAGACAAGACGGCAGTGAAAAGCGTACGAGGTGTGCTGTTGGCTGATGTTATTGCTGGCATGATTCTTGCTGAAGCAACGCACCATGAATGGAGAACTTCGTAACGCGGGGCTTCCAAAGGCAGAAAAGATTCACGCCTGAGAAGGCACGTGAGTTCGTTCGGGCAAATGGATTGGATTGGTGGAGTCTTCCAATTTGATTGGTGACCAAAATGACTCGTATTAGTTACATGAGTTGACCGAGTGACTTGACTTAGTGTGGTTTCTACACCAGCTTTCGCTTCAAGAATCTGCCCACCGTTAGCCGTTGAATTGGTCCCGATTCGTTTGCTCTGTTTTCACTCGTGTGTTGCCGTAACCTAATGTATTAAAACATCAAATCTACCCTGAAGAAGAGACTCTATTGTGGCGCTTGCGAACTTGCGTATTTACGGAGTATCGAAACATCGATCGTAATTAAACCACGTTTGCGATCTGCTTCGCCGCAGCGAAAGTACTTACCGGAGGCCCAAGGTAGCTCTCACGTAGACCACCCAAGTCTACTACGACCTTCTCTAATAGAACGCCCTGAACGAGTGGACGATATCTCAGTCGATGAGCTACCTGTTTACCTCGCCCCTTGAAGATATGTTTACGGATCCAGACCCCGTCTTGCACCGCCTGAGACCATCCAACAGGCAATTCGCCCTTTTCGAGTGTTTCCAACAAAGGCACCGCGTCTTGAACAGCGTCGTCAAAGGAGATATCGTAAGACTTTTGCTGGTTTGGGTTGGTTTCCAACGCTATGGTGAAGAAAAGACTGATAGTGATGCTGTCGCAATCGGAGAAGACGAAGATGGGAAATTCTATCCATTCAACATCTGCAGTGTAGTTCGGGCTGAGACCAATTGCTCCAGAGTTGGTACGACCAAGAAGTGGATATTTGTGGTACTGTTTCTGTTGCGTACTGGTCAAGTCCACGGTAGCGGGCTCAAAAGCGACGCAGCCGTCGGACTCTACCCAGCCGGTAAATCCGGGGGAAGCCCTGTGGCTACTGACGGGCAGGTGAACTTGCTCGTATTCCCCGTTCAAGGTCCGGATGTTGATATGTATCGTGTCTTCAAAACCCTCAGGAGCCAAATCCCAATCAACTCGGACCTCAACACGCTGGTCTTGTTCATCGTCAGGTGTGAGGTATCCGGAACTGGGAGTTATCGAGACCCATTCCACGTCGACAGTCGCAGTCCACACCATCTTTAGAGTGCCTCGACCGTAGATCTCAAAATACCGAGTTTGAATTCCGTACGGATTCAGAGGTGGGAGGGTCAGACCTGGTACCAGATCCCCACGAGATGGTTGCATCCGGTCGTTTTCTTCGTTGATAAGGCCAGGTCTCACGCCTGTGTGGCCTTCTACCGCGACTCCAATTTGGCCATTGATTAGGTTTGAATTCTGTCGCCTCTGTACGAAACTGAGGCCTGTAATCATGTCTCGCGATGGAGCCCGCCAAGTATCCCGTGAGAAACCGTAATGCGGCTGCTTCACAATATGGTTCCATTTCTTGCCCGACCAGGGGTTGTCGTGGTACTCTTCGGCGAGCTTCCAGTCGTCGTCAAACAGTGCCAATGCACGCTGGGCTAGTGCGTTGGTGGTATTGCGCCGTTGACTTCCGTAAAGGCTATTCTTGGCTTGCGCAATATGCAGTTCTGTGTAGATGCGCGACGCCTTGATGGGGTGCAAGACTAGCTGGAAAAATGCACCTTTGTGAGATATCGGGGAGACAGAGAAGAGGGCCTGAGCCCGCCTCTCCAGATCGAGGTATCTCTCTAACAATACATCTGCTTCACGGTAGTTCAAAACTGAGAAGGTGTCGGACTCGATATGCTCGTGTCGACGAAGTGCCAATAGGCGATCGTGTCCGAGAAGTAGGTCGGCAATTTCTTCTGCATTCTCGTGTCCAAACTCTCTAGATGCGTATGAATGAAAGAAGCTTGGGATCGTTGTTTCGGTGACACTGTTAATGTTCCACGCAAGAGCCAAGGCAAAAGTGCTGGGTAACTCGAGCGGCTTAATGTCGCCGACATTGAAGATCCAAATTTGAGATACGCCGTTCGAGTAGGCTGTCTGAAGCTGCTGCTGGATTTTCGCCTGCATGGTATTAATTAGATAAAGTGAGAAATTACAAGATGGACCGATCAGAGCTTACGCATGAATTGGTGTTCAACCATTTGTAGCTTCGCGGATCACCCACGTACTCCAGATGGTAGTACAGCTGGAAAGTTGTCAGCCGTTAACAACATGTCTGTTCTTTCTAACTTACTGCTATGCCTCCTCGACGCTTTCTTTCTTCAGGCGTTGGCAGCCGGCGAATGTTGCCAAAGTTATCATCAGAAAACATCAGCGTGACATCGTCAGGGATCTGGAGGCCGTTCTCGTAGTATTCCTGTACTTCCTTGTAAAGAGCCATGACTTCTGCGATGAAAATTAGACTCGATCGATGGAGGCACTTGATGAGTAAACCTACGACCCACTGCATCTTCTTTTCCATAAACACGCTTGATAATGTCTCTCTGGGTTTGGATGACATCTTTCAGAGTGTCGATTGGGTTGTCGGAGTCGATGGTACCGTCGCCTTCACCGCGCATTCCCATGGTGAAAATGGACTCGTACGGCTGGGAACGCTTTGCACCAGTTAGGAAGAAATCCGATATACGTTCTTTGTTCTTCTCCCATGCCCAAGGTCCAACCCCCCATCTACGCCACTCGGTTGTTGACCGCTGCATAGGTTCGTGGTGCGAAGTTGACGTGACGATGCCATATTCGTCTGCCACTTGTTGATTTCGGGGATCATCAGCGAAGAAACTGCTACCAGGCTCCGGAAAGCCAGACCACATAGCAGGCCAGAAAAAATTTGCCTAAATGCTCTTCGTTAACTTCTTACTGTAGCAGGCCCAGTACTCATTTACCTTCATGCGCAGCAGGAGCTCAAAGAATTTCTTGTAGAATTCGGAATTGAAGACTGGCCCAAACTTCTCATGCACCCAATCCGTGAGTGCAGGTGTCTCATCGTTGATAAATAAGCCGCGGTATTTGACGCTGGGCTCTCCTTGACAAGTAGAGACTGGAAGAGCGTAGAGATGTTCGTGGTGCTGGATAGGGACATCTGCCCACCAGTACCAGCTTGGCTCATGTCAGCAACGATGAAATCTTTGAAATGTATCAAGTGCTTGTCAACATACGGAGAAACGCCAATTTGCTCCGAGAGTGTGTAAACGCCAAAGATAGTCCCTCGCTTGTCACTGCCAGCAATGACCAACATTCGCTTTGCAGAAGCCCAGGGACATTCCTGAAGACTGGTATGGAACGTTTCCCATTTTCCAGCAATTTTCTCTTCACGATCCGCCCCGTCGTTGGTCAGCTGGCGTATGAACTTGGACTTCTCTAAGCTTCCCACCAGGATGAGACCATCCACAGTAGTTTGCTGATCTACCTCTGTCCACACAGCCGGTCGGCGTCCCGTTACTTTCTCCAGATCATCCGCTAGATTTGCTACAGCCAGCTGTACACCCTTATCTTCGTCTACGTCGACTAGAATCGGCAGATTGCGGAGGTCCAGACAATCTGGTTTGTGCGTAAAACTGATGAAATTGGGATCGAACATAATGCGCAAGATGTGCCGCTCTGGCACTAGTATGGTATGTAAAAGTGTTTCTGTTGAATCAGAATATCAACTGCCTCATTTGCCGTCCCGTGAAAGCATGGAGATACAAAGTGAGCGCTGCTGCGTCCCGTTTTAAATAAAGAATGAGTGGACCATCATGCTAGGTACGAGGAAGCTATACGGAAAGCCGGGCCGAGGTTATTGAGCGAGGTTTTCCCATCCGGCGAGTAAAAGGAAAACACGAGTGTCGTGCCAGTGGATTACCCCATGCCGCTCTCACTTCACGAGGAGCTGCGAGCCCTGACAAAGTCCCCAACCCCCAGAGTCACATGGGGCAAAGTGAGAACATGTGTGTTCGTTACCCCAACGACAGACCCGCCAGTCATCTGGGGTTAATGACAAGGCTACAGGCTTAAGCACCGGATAGGTTAGGCTAAATTCACTCAAGACGCGGGGTAAATACATAGGCTTCCTGACCGTGAGGTGCGGAAAATAAAACCCGGAATGGTTTCTGGTTGTGAAGAGGCTCAGAAGTCTGCGGTTGAGTTCGGTTTTTTTCTGCACCCAAAACCAAATGGATGGAATTCATCTTCACGAGTTCTCAAGCACGCGATCCCTCCGCCTTTGAACTACTTAGGGTGGCATCGTCTGAGTCTACGCAGAAACATGAGAATTGTGGTCCAACAAGTAACCGGCAACCGTACGACAAACAGAACGCTATCGTAAGGACTCAGATTAGTACGATGACCTTGGTAGAAGTTGTATCAATACATTTGGTTTAGTTGAGCCAATGGCTTGATCATATCCATATGAAGAGGCGTTGATGCCTATTAAGTATTAACCACACCTGGGTTGCACTAAAGTCTATTGTTTAGATATCAATCAAGATTTAGTTTTATAATAAAACATATAGCCTCACTAAATAATACTTCTCAAGCAATATTCTGACCAGGATTGATTGACAGTTCTAGACAAATTCCTTTGACTGGATAGTTTCGTGATCAGCAACATCAACCGGCGCCTTGGCAAAGTCACGAGCCCGCACGCCCTGAGAGAAAAGAATATCCAACTCCTCGTAAGTACGGCCCTTCATCTCCGGAAGTCGGAAGAATGCCCAGATGAAGCAAACGATAAGGATTCCACCTGTGAGAAAGCCGCATTTCCCTTTCCAGTTGCCCTCGGTAGGGTTAAGGATGTACGGCCCAACACAATAGTTAACAATGGTGGCTACGTTGTAAGCATTGCGAGCCAAGGCGATGGTGTGACTTCGCAGGCGGGTGGTCGAACTTTCGCCGATGATAACGTAAACAACAGGGCCAATGGTCAGCTGATAGACAGTATACCAGCACATGTACATGGTAGTTTGGGCGATGCTTGCTGCTCTACTTGCAGGTGCCAGGGCGGCAAAACCAACAAGGAACCAGAACATGGACTCGAGAGCCACACCCCAGAGGAATAGGTTACGGCGACCAAATTTGCCAGTAATCCAGAACGCAACCAGGTTGGCCACAAAGTGAAGACCACCTTGACCAACACTCATGTGGAAAGACTCTGTAGTAGCTAAGCCGGCCTGTTGGAAAAAGTATGTACCGTAGCCACTAACGACGAACCCGGAGAGTTGTTGAATCACCCAGGCGGTGCAGGCAATCTCAGTGCGCCAAAGATTACTGCCCTTGAAGCAGTCCCAGACCTTTGTGCCTTCATGCATGGCCTTTTCGAGGTTGTTGGTCTGGACCATGAGAGCAACTGCCTCTTCGGCGTGTTCAGTGTCGAGGTTTGACAAACGCATCACGACCTTCTCTGCCTCGTGGGTTCGACCTTGACGAACGAGCCACCACGGCGACTCTGGTGCAAAGCACATGAGAGGAACGATGAGAACTGGCCAGAACCATTGTACCGCGATGGGGATGCGCCAGGCCCAGGGATCAGTCTTGCGGTCGCTCAGGGAGGACAAAACACCAAAGGAGATAAGCTGCCCAATACCCCAGCAGAGTACAACCGTGCACTCTAGGTAGCTTCGTAGCGCAACAGGGCAAACCTCAGATGCATAAGCTGGTGCCATCGTAGTGAAGACGCCCCAAGCAACACCGCAAAGAAGCTCTCCAACAAACAAAGTTTCGATATTCTTGGCAAAGAAAGGGATAAAGATAACGCCCGTTAGGTAAACGAGAGTGCCAATAAGCGTCTTTTTGTGACCCCATCGCTCCGTGGCAAGAGAATTGAGATAGACACCGACGATGTTGCCAAGCGGAGTAGATAGACCGATGGCAACCTGCCACTTCGCCTCGAGCTGATACTTATCGGTATCACCAACGGGGTGGCCAAACTCCCACTGGAAAGAGGGATAGGCCTGGAGTGAGCCGAGTAGAGCCGTGTCATAGCCGTCCATGATGATTGTCAGGCAGACTATAGAGCTCCAGAACCAGGCCATCTTGTAACGCTTTACGGCCTCGAAAAAGTTCATGCTGTGTTCTTCAGCAGTGGCCAGTCGCGCTTTGGCGGCATACAAGGCGGCTTCATCGCCATCCTTTTTGCCAGAAACCTCGACATGGTGGCTGTCGGTGTCCTTCGAGACGTCGGCCGTCATCGTGAGGAGAAGATGAGATGTTGAAAACTTGCTGTTTATGTAGTCGCTTGAGCTTTAAGATGTTTCAAGGTCTGAGCGATATGGAAAGAGGTGCTCGTGAAGAGTAGACAAGAGAGTCGAGAGAAGCCTGCCAGGCTTGAATATATATGTTTTATAACCCAAGAGAAGCAATCTTCGAATCCTCAAAGCGGGATGCTGGGGAAGTGCGGGGTGCGGGGAGCCAGCCAAGAAGTGTAGTCTACCTTAATTTGTGTCTTTGAACCTAGTCTACACTACATGGCTTACACTACATGGTTGAAAGTTGTGAGCTGGAGAGACCCTGGCGGAAATCGATTCGGCGCATGGAGGAACTTGGGGGTGGTTGGTCAGTTGCACCAATGCTTACTTAGTTCTCGGTACTGGATGTACTACCGACATTGTACTCAAGGACTAGCAGAAAGTTGCTTCGAGACTCGAGTCATCGCTAACCCTATTTTGATTTAGTATTACCCCAACTGCGTGACTTAGTGCAAGCAACCATGTTGTTCGAAGACACAGGGGCCACGATGGGGTCGATGGGGTAGATGGGGTAGGCGAGAGGGTCACAAAACGCCAGAATCGAACCATGGTAACATGGCTGCTTTGGGGGTTCAAAAAATCACGAGAATGGCCTACGCGAAAATCCGTCGATCTCATACCCAATCGGTTCTCGTGCTTTCTGTTTCCCAGGGTGAAATCTTCGTATTGCACTCCAGCTCCGCCATGAGGACTCGCTCGGAACTGTTCCTTACGGAGTATTAGCGCAGTGCGTAAATTAGTGTTCGATCGACTGCAGAGGGCTTTTGATCAGCCCACCTGATCCATGGTTATCCTCCGCTCTACCGTCAAAGCCCCCAAAACCTCTCATGGATGACAAATGGAGCGAGATTAAGGTGAACAGTATGGTTATTCAACCACTTTCGGAACTGAAAGACTGTAGGCGTCTATTCCCTGGCCCAAGATACCAACTTTTCAATAACACGATGGTGGGTCTTTAACAGGGCCAAGAACGTGAATGGAGGAGGTCCAGATTAGCCTGCGGCTGGCACCAAAGGCAGAACGTTTATTCATCAAGATGCGCATCAAATGGAAGAATTGGCATACTAGAAAGCAGTTTATCTCGACAAATAGGCGAAACACAACCGGGAGAGTCTGAAGTCGGTTTGTGCCAAAGAAACATCAGTATTGCAAAACTTGATCAGCATGCGATTCGCACCAGCACCATAATGTTTGCTTTATTATGGCCATGCAGACGAAGAAAGACTTTCATTCTGATTTCCCGGCATTACATGCTTGCATAGTCCAAAGACCGTTGCGGTGTAGGCCAAGGCGTCTTCCTTTATTTTGAAGTTCAGGGAAGACGATTCAAAATCGGTAGCTTCTTATCCTCTATTTCAAACAATCTTGCTTCTATAATGCCCTTGTGAGACTCTTGAGTCTTTTCAGCCACTTACTTCTGCTTCCAACCACTTGGGAATCCCAGGAGGAGAGTTCCACCCATCTAGATATGACCTTTTATCTACTCCCACGGCTGAGGGCTTAGCGTAGATAGCAGATACGTACCATGTAGACTCATGCGCCCTGATTGAGTGTCGAAGTGTAGGGATCGTACTCCGACTCTCCAAAATGTTCGAGTTTGGATCCGCATTAACTAGCATTGCCTGTCGACCCTCATCTAATGCCTTGATGCCCACGGCACCATCAGATGCAGCGAACGAGCCCGTTTTGCCGGGAGTCAGACCCTCGGGACTGTTGAGATCGTAATTGCCAATTATCTTTGGCCAGGTTCCCTCCCCAGTCTTTTCATCATACAAGCCAAGATAGCGCCCATTAGTTGAACTAACATTGCGAATAGCAAATGATCCGTCGGCTGTTGTAACATCACGGCCACTTTCGATGTGATGAATCCGAAGATGCCAATTAGCAGTCTGCTCCTCGGGGGGAACTAAGATCGTTTTGATCCTAACGTCAGGGAAGGGCAGCCAGATTGAGACGAGAACAGGCTTGCCATCTCTATCTTCAATGGCAGCGTACTCTGAGAGGCGTCTCGTCTTCCAGGTGTCTCCGTTATCGTCTGATAGGCCCAGTTGCGATGCGAGAGCATACTGCTCGAGTGAAAATAGACCAGGCGGTACTGAATAGCCGAATGCGCTACTATATGCAAACCCTCCGTACTTCGCGTGGAGAGCTTTCATGGGATAACTGCAAGCTTGCCCTGAGGAAAGAAGCATGTAGTGGCCTCCAAGGTTGCTGCGATATGGTCAGTCGAAGTCCGAGTCTGTCAGAAAAGACCATGGAAGCACCTCATGATGTGACCAGGTTGCTGGAGGGCCTTGATTTTGGGAAGGGAAGGGCTCAACGGTTCCTCGTCTGAGGACCAGAATGGATGGGTTTCTGGTACGGCCAAACACAGGAAAGCGAATGAAGCCCAATACTATCATTGCTGTCAGTTGTCGTGTCGTATCTACTACGGCTTGAGATAAACTGACCGGGCTTCCAGGGCTGTTATAATTTTCCGCTAGCTATCAAAAAATCAGAAATAGAATAATGAACGGTCGAAGATGTACAAGAACTTACATACATATTCGGGAATGAGTATCCGATGGTTAATGTCCCACTTGAAGTCCAGATGTCGTTCTGAGTCTGCCACCAACGTAGATGACGAACAACGATGCCTTTCACTATGCCCCAAGTTAAGGGCTCGGGAAGTTCGACATCCGCGAACGCTAGAGCGCTCCAAAAAGTCACCATAGCGAAGCGATAGATAATGCTACGGCCAAAAGGTATGGCCCTTCCTTCTTCGTCAAAGTAGTGGATAAATTCGAGCGCAATCTTTTTAGCTCGTTCCTTAAATTCTTTCGATCGTTCTGGGTCTTCATTCTCGGCTAGCTTCGAGTAGATGAGCTGAAGTGTTTGGATGGCGAAGCTTGTAGAGTAATAGTCCATCTCTGACTAGGTTAGCATAGTAGTGTATCATTGGCGTGAAACGTACGGTGAATGCCCTCTGGGCCATCATTGGACCAGCCATCTCCACGATAGAATGTATCCAGGTGCTTTATATCTTGATCGAGCCTCTCCTGGGAGAATCTGCCGCCGTTCTTTTTCAGTCCGAGATTTGCAAACACGCGGAACCAGAGCCAGTTCGTGTTAGGCATGCTAAGTAAAGTCAGCTTTCACAATGGAGAAACCGAACTAGGATGAAAAACGAACTTCTTTTCATTGATCGAATTGCCGAGCCAATTTTCGACATTCTTCTTCTGTTCATCGGAGAACTCATTCCACAACTTGGGCATAACAGCAAAAGCGAAGCCTTTCCACCTGAATTAGAAAAAATTTACTGGCGGATCGTGATGTGTCTTACCAAGAGGGCACATTTCCACCATTCTCTGATCATTATCTTGAGGATACCCCCAAAACTCAGGATGTCGGGGATCTGTGCCAGCTTTAATCCCTTCAACCCATAGATCTAATTTTGCGTAGTCACCATTGCCAGCAACCAACGCAGCTAAGCCCCAGAGCGGGCGGCAGAGGCCTTCCACCTCCGACGCTGTCTGGTCAAAGCGAACAGCTGTGGCCCCAGGACATCGCACACGAGCTTTTCCGGGTGAGAAAAAAGGCTCTAAAGGGTCAAGAACAGTACGAAGTAGCTCTTGAACAGAAGCACGGTCGTGAATTCTGACTTTGGAGAACGGGTGAAGATCGTTGAAGCCAAGTTGAAGGCCCTTGGATGAAGCCATTTTGTCGTGTTGATTGCCTACTGCCTTTCTCAGTCATGGACAGCCTGGTCTGGATCGTAGGGAGATAGATCTTAAACTTGATGTTTAAGTCATGGCTAGGAGATCTAAATCTCCACGCTAGATCGTCTTGTCAAAGCCCAATTACCTGGTACCTGCGATATCAGGACGTGTCTCCGTGATCGGTCATGGCTTTCGTCCTAGCGCCTTGAACTTCTACAACGCTGATTAGTGGAAAATTCAAATACCGTTCATTTTTATCAACGATCGTCCCCAGTTACCCCAGTAAAAGCCACAAGTTTGAAGAAGTATGCTACCTGACACTACCGGTACTCCACTGGGGTAGGTGGGGACGTGTTTGCTGGCCGATAGTAACTTTGGTTCGTAATCGTCATGTCTACAGATCAACTTGTTGAGCCCGCTGTGCGAAAAACAGTGGTCTCCACTAAGGTAGTTAGTGACATGTAGGTTATCTTGGTTTATACCCCCGGTTTAACATAACCTTAACAGTGTAAATTTAGTATAGGTCGTGCAGCGGCGATAAAGAGCAAAGAAAGCAGAGTCGCAGGTGGCTTTAGGTTATGGTTAAATATGTTTATAAACTAGTACTGTATTAATTAATAAGACTATAGTTATAT
>JABCKB010000475.1:0-16463 GCA_013184455.1 Fusarium continuum
CTGTCCTCTCTCCCAAAAAAGGCAAATACGGTTAACCATCTTTATATCCAACTTAGACAACCACTCATTCTATCTGAAGAAACATCCAATCTTGCCAATTGGATTCAATCTTTTCCCGACTACCTACCTGTAACCTACCACTAAACAGGACTCGACACCGACCTCGGAAATCGAACAAAGTTCTCACCCGTGGTCGAAATAAAGAAGGGAAAAGCATTTAGAAGACAAGGACGCAAAAAGAGGGGAGATTTGATTCTCGTTCTTGGAAAAGGGCTTCTGTCTCGGTGTGCTAGTAGCAGTACGGTACTCAGAGTTAACCTTATCTTTTCCTTGGTACTGTGCGTATTTCAAGCTGTCTCTGCCTGGTGCAATTTGGTACTCCGCCATCCGCCCAGCAACGCCCCCCGGTCAATTTGGCACTTGGTCTCGCTCAACCATCTCGATCCCTCTCGAGATAATATCGACTAAGACCTCGACGTCTTTTCGACTCGACTTGACTCCTGCCTCATAATCGTAACGACTCCTTTTTCATCCCCGACTCGCGATTCCGTCTCTGTCGAGTCTCGTTCGTCCCTCCTTCAAATGTCATTCGATCGATTATAACGTCCGACACACGACACCGTCGACCCCGCTGCGAGCCAATCTTCCATCACCCTTATCATACTTGGCTCGCCCACGAGTCGATTCTAATACAGACGATACGATAAATTACCTTGACTGCGAGGCATTTGCTCAGACTCTCGTTCGATAGCATTATAGAGGTGTTGCTGCAGCATTGACTTACTGCAGAACTACCTCTTCAATCCTCCATCGCCGTGTCTTCGATATCGAATAGCTCTTAGTAGCCGACGTGCTTCGGTAGAGCTCGACTCAACTCGAGTTCCCTCGAATCGTCTTGCTGCTTCATATTCATCACCACAATGGAAGCTTCTTCTCCATTGGCGGCCTTGCACCGCCCGATGCTCCCTAGCTGGGGCAGCCGAGATGTCTTTCGTGGACACCCTCACTACTCAACCTCCTACTCAACCTCTTCTGTCACATCTGCCAGCATGAGTCTGCGCGAGCAAATGCACAAGCATTCTACTGCCGACTACTTCAACGTCAAGGACGTACGAGGTTCCTCGCCTGCTGCGAGTTTGGCTGCTGATCTCTCCCAGAACTTCCGACTTGACAGTGATTCGAGGTTCGTCATGGTGCCCGGTAGCCGGTGCAAAGTGTCTTGGTTAACGTGCTTCCAGTCCACAGTTCCCCACCCCCCGAAGGGCACTCTTCACTGCTGGCATGATGGGCAGCATGGAAGGTCGAGGTGAGCAACACTACACAGTCTAGAGCACAGAACCCTTGTGGCTAATTGGCTTGCTTCTATAGATTCTGTCACGACTCCTCCGTTGCCATCCTCGTCACCCGCTCCTCTGGCCGAGCTTAAGGAGTTGATGGAGGTATCGCCTCTACCTCAC
Source organism: Fusarium continuum (assembly GCA_013184455.1). Taxonomy (NCBI): domain Eukaryota; kingdom Fungi; phylum Ascomycota; class Sordariomycetes; order Hypocreales; family Nectriaceae; genus Fusarium; species Fusarium continuum. The sequence continues at coordinate 1,458 of JABCKB010000475.1, forward strand.
AAGGTACCCTTCTTCACGCAGTTCGAGATAACCTCTCCAACTCCAGGGTCAACTCCGGCCACCGAGGATGAAATGATGCTTGATTCACCGGCCCCTATCTCTCGACAGTCTTCCTTGGAACCCCCCAAGCACATCATGGCTGAGTCAGTCTCATATTTCTACATTCCTTGCGGGACCACCACTGACGTCTATTAGAAACCGCAGAATAGCTGTGCCACGAAGACCTTCCCTAACACGGATGAAGGGTTTCAGTACATCGGCGGTCCCCAGTCGTCAGGCTGATACAGAACTGCCTCCGTTTCGCTTCGGTGCTGGCTCTCGCTTGAGCCATACCAGCTCCAACCTATCCCTAAGCGAATGCTTCGAGTCAACATCACCACCGCAGGAGCGCAGGCCCGCGTCCGCCAACAGCCCCTGCCCTGGTATGCCTATCGGCCGTGCTAGACCCCAGTTTCTCAACTTCAACGCATGCTCACGGAGCAATGGCTCTCCTTCTCTGAACTCCCATGCCCGCCGACAGTCCAACCCCTTTCTCAGAAATCGAAAGCAGTTTCGTCGGTCATTGAGCATGTTTGAGCATCCTGCTGACATCATGAAGAGCAACTCGGAGGGAGAGGAGAGCACCTCCTCTGCGCTCCAATCGGTTATGGATGTGGAGGAGGCTCAAGAGCCCGTCCTCCCCCATTTCCTCACTGAAGACCCCACCGATACCATTCCTCGTATTACTCGAGAAACTCTCGTCGACGTCTTGGACGGCAAGTACAGCTCTCACTTCGACCAGAAGATTGTGATCGACTGCCGGTTTGAGTACGAATATGAAGGCGGTCATATTGATGGCGCTGTCAACTACAATGACAAGGATTTGCTCACAAACCAGCTCTTTCAGACTCCCATGGATGGTCGTACTCTCCTCATCTTCCACTGCGAGTACTCGGCCCACCGGGCCCCCCTCATGGCTCGCCATGTCCGATCCGAGGATCGTACTGCGAATGCAGAGTTCTACCCGAAGCTCACATATCCTGAAGTCTACATCCTAGACGGTGGGTATTCCGGCTTCTTCACTGAACACCGGGGTCGATGCTATCCTCAGGAATACGTTGAGATGTCAGATGAGGCTCACCAGCGCACTTGCGAACGCGAAATGGGCCGATTGAAATCTCGTAAGGGCCTTAGCCGTGCCGCTACTTTTGCTTTTGGCCAACGTGAGCCTTGTGTGGACGAGTCACCTACTGCTCCCAGCCGGCCTCAATCGCGACATCTTCATGCACCTATATCCCTTCTTGGTGCCTCTCCTATCATTAGCGACCGATCACATGCTCGCCGTATGGCCTCATACTAGACGTACTGATCTCTACGACTTGGTTCGTTGTGCACGTGGTAGAGTCTGACTCCATTGGTGCTGGTCTCACCTTGTCTGCTCTCAGGTCTATGATCACCCTCATCCTTCTTTTCCTCCCAACAATGTTGTTAAGGAGATTCCTCATCCAACCTCATCCAATTTTTGACGAATCCAATGCTCAATCCGTCCGTGGCGAGATGAAACCAATAATATACATGCCTTGGTCTGATTCGACGACTTGCGCCTTGCAACTAATCCTCACTACGATTAATTATTCTCATGCTCATAGCACCACCACGACCGCAACGACTTCTTCGCTTATAGATCACTGGCCCGAGTTCTCACTCATCGATTGAATTTTTCTTTTTTCCTACGCTTTATGCATCTACTGACAAACCCGTTGATGGTTTTCGACTTCACACGCTTACGTACATGGTCCATTGATGGAACCTCATCCACAAGGGAGCCAACCTCCTCCCTGTTCTGCATTCGGGCGCGCATTCTTCTTTTCATTCTCTTTACACTCAACATGCATCTGCTTTGGCGATTTCCGGACTTGCTTTTTTGGCTTCTAAATCACGTCTCAGGAACAATCTTTTCCTTACGACTGTGGCGCTGTTCGCAATAGACATTTCGACACCAGAAGTCGGCCTCTCAGCGGCCTCACTTTCAGGGATACAATGATTCTTCCCTAGTTACAGAGGCCGAACCACCGCTAGGCACAACATGACTTGCATCTGTCACTCGGTACTCTATTCGACAGTCTTTTGATACCACTATCCTCAACTTCAAGGATACCTACCTACATCATCCCGTCTGCGCATATTGTCGCACCTATACCCCTCAACCTGACAGAACGGGAATGGTTAACCTCTTTTTTTTTGTTCTTCACTACATATTCAAACAAACCCTTCCCAACGAGAGAATTTGGGAAGATGGAAACTACACATACCCTCAGGCCTGGAATGTATTTTATTATCTGCCCGTCACAGGCGCAGACAGGCCGTATTGTTTTCGCGGTATCATGAGAGATTGTTACTGCTGTACTTTTCTGTAGGACTAGCTGGCGAAAAGTAGTTTTGCTAGTTGTACATTACATTGCCCACAAGGGGAATACCCCCTGGCCAGTAGATACCTACAAATTGAGGGAAAAAACAGTCAAAGTTATTTAGCTGCTTCTCGATGGTGACACTTGACGTCCAGTGTTTGCTTTGCTTGAGTGAGACGTCTCCGCCGAATAATCAGGGGGTGATGATGGTCTGGTAGAGTGAAGTCATGATAGACCTCCCGATCACATCTCATTTGGATCAAGCAGTCAAAATTTCAAATACGGTCTTCTAAAGGTCTTATTAGACGGCATCTATCTTCTGTCGTCATTTTAGGGTTTTAAAACCACATTAAAAAGATCGCCAAGTCATAAGTGAAGAAATCATCATGCCCGCCCACCCAAACCACTTTTGATCGAAACGCCGCCCATGCATCTGGTATAATATACAAAACTCGACAGCATTAAGCAGCTGCGTCGTTGCCGTCCTGGAGAGTAAAGTCCCATTCCTTAAACGCCTCTCGGAACGCCTCCACGTCTTTGGTCTCCTCCTCAACTGTCTGCTCGCAGTCCTTCCAGATGATGCGATTCTCGAGACCGAGAAGTTTGGCTAGCACGCGGCGGCCGAACTGTAGATCGAAGCGCATATCTGAGGGCAGAGGCATGACGAGGGCCTTGCCCTTAATGCGGTCCTCGCCGTCATCTGCCCAAAGCCACACCCGGAAGAAGTCGCCGCCAGACTCGGCCTGTTGCTCTAGCGTGAGGTCGCGTGCAGTAAAGACTGGGTAGGATTGGTTCTCGGCTTCGACCTTGAAGGCGGCTTCAGCGACGCCCTTGCGGATAAGGTCCGCGGAGAGAGGCATGAGTTGCCAGATGAGATGGACATTACGCTCGAGGCTGATCTCCCATGTGACGACGCCGAGTTTATGGGAGCTTTTAGCAGCGATCATAGCCTGGAAGGCTTCTCGGAACCGCGTCATTTCGTTGTACGTCTTTACGGCTTCACTTGCTGGGGCGGAGACGGGGCCTATGCTTGGAATGGTAGGGCTGTGCGGTAGTGGGATGATGATAAGATGACCTGGGAAAGAAAGACCTTGTTCAGCAAAGGTGGTAGAGGTTGGCAAAGGGCCTTTGGCTGTAGAAATGTAGGCGTCGCCGCCGATACTGCAGCACATGTGGGCAGATAGGTTTGGGTTAGAGAGACAGAAGTAGCATCGGTCGGGACCTGGAGGAGGAGATCGATGACGCTGTTTCTGGCGTCGACCTCTGTATCCTCTGTCGTGATCGTCACCGCTGTATCGATTGTAGGAATCATCCTTGGGCGCGCGTTTCTTGGTTTTGGGGTTGAACGGCGACGCTGTCGCGCCAATCGGTACAGAAGCATCTCCCTTATTGAGACTAAAAGCGTACAATGCCTTTGCTTTCGCTTCGTTGCCATAAGGGGCCATTGAGATGAATCGCGTGACACAAGTGTTGTCCGTTTCCTTCTGAGTCGGATGCACAAATGCTTCACGTTCATAAAAGAAGCCTTCTGGTGAGGCTGATAGGTGATACCGCGGTTTAAGGGCTGCGCATAGTTCCGCAATTGACTCCGAGACAGCCAGGGCCGCTTGATTCGTGGGATCAAGCGCGACTTGAGAGCCATTCCAAACACCTGCTGGCCATATCGACGTTAAGAGAATATCAGCGCTGTTGGCGCCCCGAAGGCTATTCGCATCGTCAACTGTGTGGAACGGAAGATGCTGTTCCTTGGACTGGCCAGCAACGAGATTGGTATCTAATTGACCACCAAGAGCGGCAATTCGCACACCATCAGATGTCTTGGTGATGCTGCGCTTGCCTAGGAAATGCAGATTCTCGCAAATTTCCTCCTCAGCTTCGACTTTGGCGACGATACGCGGAGGCAGAGGGTGGTTTCCAATAGTAAAATAGGTCGGCAGAGGAACTTGGAGGGTTCCATCAAGAAGTGCAGTTACAGAATCATCGTCCTGTGCTGCGCTAAAAACATCGCCGGTGAGGATGGCCATGGAGAAGCTATTCTTGGAATGTAGTGTCGCTAGCTTCTTAAAGGCGGGCTCAAGCTGGCCATTGAGGCTGCCCAAGACGATGCTAGATAAAACCTGTCAGTCTGTATGGTGATATGGGAGATTGATTGCGAAATACATTTTTGGTGCAGTCATATTGGCGGTGATTGTGCCAAGAAGCAGTGTAGACTTCTCACGATAACTTCCAAGTTAGAAGGAATGCGGATGAAGCTATGATGAAAGTCACACACAAGGCGCGTCGAGTTGGAGCAAGATAAGAGTATGCGGCGCGGCTGTGATTGGCTGCTGTGGGACATCCCGCATTAGCGCCGCCTTATCAATTTTACCGCCCATCAACCGATTAAAAAAAAAGTTTGGCGGGGACCCTATCGCGGTCTGTGAAGCTCTTTTTCGCAGCGAGACTTGGATCTTCAATATCCCAAGTTCTTTGCACTTTTGCAAAACAATACCGCCAAGATGCCGTCCAACTCGGCAGGGCGCATCAGCAAGGCGCGGAAGAATAAGAATTCAACGCCACATCAGAAGAACCATCGGTGGGAGTCTTTTACTACGAAAATCTCAAAGTTCAACTCGCTCCAACCACTACGAAAAGTTCGCCGCCATGACCTCGATAACGAAGACCTTTCGACGTCGACATCGTACTTTCAGACCGGGCTACAAAAATGGGGAGAGCTCAATGTCTCAAAACCGTTTTCTGCCTTCAAGACAAAGGTCTGGCCTCTGTGCGAGAGCCTTCCGCAGCTGCTCCATTTTGAGCAGAGGATAATGGACCTGCTGGCCGACTTTATAGCAGGACAGGACAAAGAAGCTCTTGAGCCATTACTGGACCTTCTTACCGCCTTTTCGCACGATCTAGGAGCTCGATTCGAGAAGCACTATGGCAGAAGTTTGGACTTGATCGTGGCTATTGCTGCTAAGCCGCAGGACGTGGATGTTATTGAGTGGACGTTTGGCGCCCTTGCCTTTTTGTTCAAGTACCTATCTAAACTTCTCGTTCCCGACTTGCGACCTACCTTCAAAGTCATGGCTCCCCTTCTCGGAAAGTCACGGCATCCTCCTCACATTGCCCGTTTTGCGGCTGAAGCACTGAGCTTCTTGGTTAAGAAAGCGGCTGCTCCCTCACACCGCGACACAGCTCTGAAGCGCCTAGTCGAATGCGCACGAGACGACCTCCTTGGTATCAAGGATGACCGCCAGTTCACCCTATACAAGGACGGATTGATGACCATGTTTGCTGAGGCAATTAAGGGTACCGACAACATCATTCACTCAACTGGCCCGGCCATTTTTGCAGCTTTGGTTGACGCCATTCCTGAGGAAGAGCGCAACCTTACCGAGGACACGACTTGGACCGACGTTGTTTGTGGCGTGTTGACCAGTGTTGTACACCATGCGACTTATGACACTTTTGGAGATTTCGCGACCGGAGTCCATGCGGCAATTCAAACGAACATGGAGCGAGCGCCTGCCGTAGACCGCCAATGGCAGCATGTTCCTCTGATTAGAATATACGGAACCATGGCTGGTGTTCGAAAGGGAAGCCGACTAAGTGACTGGACACCTCTTATTAAAAACTTAGTCGAGATGTTATCCAACGTTACGAAAACCGGCTTGGAAGTGCCACAGGATGCCACAAGCGTTGTTTGGAAGTTTATTATTGTCAGCATAGCGATCGTCTGGCACCACGCGCCTATCGATGCTTTGATACCCCATATTGTTCCTCTTATCCAATCTCTGAGCAGGGAGCCGCTCATGAAGTGGTTTATTCCCTTTTGCTCGTATTTCTGCGAGCTGGATGCTAGACGTTTCGGAAGTCTGTTTCGCAATGACTTTCAAAGGTAGGCTCCTTGAGTGGCCGTTACTATAGGACTTTGACTGACTGTGATAGATTTATTGCAAACCACTGGTCCGAAGAACCTAATGAGGACATGCTCTGTATTCTCTTGCCAAAGATGATCGAGAACCGCGCATTTCCCCTAGCCGGTGAAAAGGACAGCTGCAGGATGCCGCAAGGCTGGCAGGATCAGATCGTTTCCAAGTTTGAGCGTCTGGAGATCTCTCCATTCCCTGAAAGGGGACCTTATAATAAAGATCCTCAAGTTTGGCGGGACAGGTGCTTGCCTAAATACTCGGCTCTGCTTCAGATTCTCGAATTGACAATGGTACACCCATCGACAAATGCTCGCATTGCTGAACTCCTTCTCAGGAAGCTCAAACTTGCCCTACGCCCCTCTTCTTCCCTAGCATCTGATGAGGTTCACTTCATCGTTGGTCAAGGATTTCATGCTTATTTACGTATGAGCAAGGCCGCCGGCTCCGTCGATATTACTTTGAGCCCGATTCTGCGCGCGGCTGTGCCGCGCTTCTCTCAGTCAGTCAGCTTTCTGCATGCTTATCTAGCGTACGAAGAGATTCTGCAGGGCAAGGAGACCACCCCGCGACAAGACAGCACGAGCAGCGATAGTTCATCTAGTGAGGAGGACCCTGTTACCACATCGCTGATAAAAAACTTGAGTTCCCCATCCCACGACCTTAGGCTAGCGTCTCTGAACCTGCTCAAGGCACTTAGCCTGGCACCAGACAGCTTAAACACTGTCGATACTATGATCGAGGTTGAAGAGACTCCACTGGGTCTTGCACATACAAGGACAATTGCTATGCTCCTTCGTAAGCTGGGCCAGAGCTACGCTTCGTTTGAGGAGAATTCGTGGCTGCAACGAGCTGTGCCTGCTTTCCTTTTCGGTATGTTGACAGTCAAGTTATCGCCTGTGTGGGATGATGCGGTCGAAACTATGAAGCAAATCACCCAGACCAAGGCTGGAGAAGAAGCAATATGCGAGGTTGCGTTCCGCTGGTTGAAGGTTCCTTCAGCTCGTTGGGGACCCTCACAACCTGAAACTCATGGCTCACGTTACGGTTTCGTTTCGGATTTCGAATGTACAAACATACGCAGACTCGAGGAAGCTGCAGCCGAGGTGGAAGAGACCATCGACCACCCAGATGAGCTGATGCTGCAGAGATTCGATGACAAGCAGCGAACCGCGGAAACGACTGCTGGAAACTCTAGGACCCGTGCACTTAAGGTCTTTAATGCAATCCCCTCGATTGCAGAGAAGAGATCTCGCCAACTTGTGCCACACTTCCTGGTCTGGGCGAGTGAGGACCGTACCCCTGACTCGGTCGATGACGAGGATGTCTCTGAGGGAGCCTCCTGGTCCCTCGCAGATCGCAAGGCTATGCTCAGCGTGTTCTCCCAGTTCATCAACCCCCGAGTTCTCTACCAACACGAAGAGGTTTACGCTGCGCTCCTGCAATTGATGGAGAATGGTGATGCTGAGGTCCAGAAGGTTACCCTTAAAGCCATTCTCGCCTGGAAGCAGGAGGCGATCAAGACCTACCAAGAAAACTTGGAGTTCCTCCTAGATGAGGCTCGATTCAAGAACGAGCTCACAGTTTTCCTCCAAGATGAAAATGCCATCAAGCCAGAGCACAGAGCTGACTTGATGCCTGTTCTCCTGCGATTGCTTTATGGCCGTACTATCTCCAAGAAGGGTGCAGCAAGTGGCCGTCATGGCCTACAAGCCACTAGGCTTGCTGTTCTCCGAAACCTTAGTGTTGATGATATGGGCAGTTTTTTGGACATCGCCACTGGCAAGCTGAAGGATGTGAAGGTTGTCGGTGCTTCGAAGAAGATATTTGAGGAGCCCCTCCTCCCAGTCCGAAAGCAAGTCGGTTTCCTCAATATGATCTCTTCTGTCATCTCGGAGCTTGGGACCAACGCTACACCTTATCTGGAGACACTTCTCAATGCAGTCTTGTACTGTCTTGTTTTCGCCTGCCGACAACTCAGTGGCCAGGGTGTAGATCCAGAAAATGCTCTGGAAGAGGAGGAGGAAAAGGCCAGCACGCAGTCCCTCCTCAGAATGGTTCGATCAACTGGTCTGAAATGCCTCATTGCGCTTTTCCAAAATGCCCAAACCTTCCAGTGGGCACCCTACCAAGACATTATCCTTGAAGATGTTGTGGCGCCGAGACTAGACAACTTGCCCAGCGAGACGACACAAGGAGTCTCTGGCATGCTGCAACTCTTCGCTACGTGGTCTGTTCTTCCTAGAATTGCCATGTTCCTCGCGCCTCATACCAAGGTTCCACAAGGTATTCTTCCAAAGGTCCTCGGATGCCTATCAATCGAGAAGGGCAAGGACGAAGTCAAGATTCATGTTTTGAGTATTGTTCGCAACCTGGTGAAGCTTGCTACTGCGCCCGCGCAGGAGTGTGAGTTTAACGAGGTTATCAAGGCAGAGCTTCTTGACCCCAACGCCAAAGCAATCTTGGCTCAGATCTCTAGTGTCTTGGACATGTCCGGCATCAGCAACGATCTGTTGGAGGCCTGCGTAGAGACCATCTTGATCATGGCCCCTATTGTTCAGAATACTGAGGACGTTCAGGCCGTGATCAAGATTTCCATCTTCCTCCTGAACCAACCTCCCCGAAGAGTCAGCCCCAAGCTCAAGGGTAGAATCCTACTCATTGTTGAGCAATATGTCACCCGCTCCAGTGCCTTTGAGAACCAACCACTCCTCGATGATGTATATGACACTATCTCATCTCTTTTTAGCTACTTCAAGGATCGGGAGAATCGACAGTCTCTATCCAGGGCGTTGCTAGCTATTGCAGGAAAAGACAGCAGCCTCCAAGAGGTTGCCGACCTAAGCGCAGCTCTCAACTCTTTCAAGGAAGGGCGTATCGATGAGCCAGATTATGATAAACGTCTAGCCGCCTATAGCGCAATCTCAGGTGGTCGGGAGAATGCGTTGACTCCAAAGCAGTGGCTGCCTTTGCTTCATAACCTGATCTTCCACATTCGAGATGATGCGGAGTTCGGTATTCTTTCGTCCAACTCTGCCGACGGACTTCGACGATTTATCAGAGATGCAGCAGCCTGCACATCTGACATCTCAAAGGAAAAGTTTGATGTTCATCTACGGGGCGTAATCATGCCGGCTCTATACGCCGGAGCCCGTGAGCCATCCGATACAGTCCGACGAGAGTATCTTCGAGTAATGGGTCATATCCTGGTAACAATGCCGCAATGGGAGCCTATTGCTGATCTCAACGCGTTGCTGAACGACCGCACTGAAGACAATGCCGAACTGTCGTTCTTCTTCAATATCCTGAGCCCTGCGACCGCAAGGCAGTTGGAAGCTCTACACATTCTCGAGACTGCCAACAAGCAGAAGGAAATGGGAAGCCAGAATCTAGCACAGTTCTTCGTTCCTCTCCTTGAACACTTCATCTTTGGTCGCGCTGATGGAGTTGATGATCACGGTCTTGGTGCTCAAGCGATCATTACCATCGGCAACCTTGCGTCCTCCCTGCACTGGAAACACTACCGCACCACTCTTCAGAGATACATAGGCTATGTTGAAGCCAAGCCCGACCAACAGAAACAGACAATCCGACTCTTGAGCAAGGTTGCTGATGCACTCGTTGACGCAGCTGAGAACGCTCCCCAAGATTCCATGGAAGTGGAACAGGTTGACGCCTCCTCGTCAAGCAGCACAAGGCTTCCTCTCACAATTCCAAGGGCAGAGAAGCTGGGTGTCGAGGTTACCAACTTCTTCCTGCCCACGCTCATCAAGCATCTCCACGAGAAGGACGAGTCAGAAGTCAGTTACCGAGTCCCTGTTGGCGTCATCGTTGTCAGGCTTCTGAAATTGCTACCCTCGGAGCAAATGGACCAGAAGCTGGCAGGTGTCTTGACCGATATCAGTCACATTCTTCGCAGCAAGTCCGTAGAGGCTCGTGATATGGCTCGAGACACACTAGTCAAGATTGCTGTCACTCTTGGCCCGTCATTTGTTGGCTTCATCCTCAAGGAGTTACGAGGTGCCCTAACCAGGGGATACCAGCTCCACGTGCTTTCATACACCATGCACTCAATCCTCGTTGCGATCATCCCTAGCTGTTCTCCTGGTGACTTGAACTACTGTCTTACCTTTATTGTCACAGTTATCATGGACGATATCTTTGGTGTCATTGGTCAAGAGAAGGATGCCGAGGGATATACCACTCAGACGAAAGAAATCAAGAGCAGCAAGAGTCAGGATTCGATGGAGCTGATCGCCAAAAACGCTTCCGTTAGCAAGCTCATCGACCTGGTAAGGCCGTTGCGTGCCCTTCTGATGCAAAAGGTCGACCTCAAGATGGTCCGCAAGCTTGATACTTTGATGGCGCGTATTACGGCTGGTCTTCTGCAGAACCCTGCCGCCGAGAGCCGTGATACCCTAGTCTTCTGCTATGAGGTTATCCAAGATGTATACAACTCTCAGAAGCCCGAAGTCGAGGAGAAGCTTGATCCCCGAGTCAAGAAGTATCTTGTTCAGAAAGGTGCCAAGAAGAGTGGCGATAGAGGCAAAACGACCAAGCATACGTACAAGCTGATCCGTTTCGCGGTGGACATTCTGAGGGCGATCCTGAAGAAGCACGACAGCTTGCGAACCCCTGCCAATATTTCCGGATTCGTTCCCATCCTTGGAGACGCCATGGTTGGTGGAGAGGACGAGGTCAAGATTTCAGCTTTCCGATTGCTCGCCGTCATTGTAAAGGTACCATTCATCGACGATGAGGGAACAAAGCTGTACAAGGTCGCGGTCAAGGAAGCAACCAAGAGCATCTCCATGGCGGTCTCTACCACTACCGACATAGCCCAAGCAGCCCTTAAAATGCTGTCGGTCGTTCTTCGAGATCGTCGTGACGTTGCCTTTAAAGACGCAGCGATTGACATGCTTCTGGCTAAGCTGAAGGATGATCTCACTGAGCCACTTTACCGCCATGTCACATTCAACTTCCTGCGGTCAGTTCTGGATCGACACTTGGAAACTGCAGCTGTCTACGACACCATGGACTATGTCGGCATAGTCATGATCACCAATGATGACAAGGATACCCGTGATCTTGCTCGAGGTGCTTTCTTCCAGTTCGTTCGTGAATATCCTCAGAAGAAAGCTAGATGGGCCAAGCAACTGAACTTCATCGTCGCCAACCTCAAATACGAGCGAGAAGGCGGTCGTGTGTCCGTCATGGAAATTGTCCACCTGCTCCTCATGAAGTCGCCTGATGATTTTGTGCAAGAGATCTCGTCGACCTGCTTCCTCCCGCTTTTCTTCGTCCTCGCCAATGACGACAGCGAGAAGTGTCGACTTGCGGCGGCCGAGCTTCTCAAGGAGATTTTCCGTAAAGCAGACAAGGAGAGGACTCAGACCTTCCTTGGACTCGTGCGAACGTGGTTGGACAAGGACAGAAACGAGGCAGTTCTCAAGCTTGCCTTCCAAGTCTTTGGCTTTTATCTCGAATCCAACGAAAACGCGTCAAAGAACAAGAAGGACTTCAAGCTTGTTCTTGGAAAGATCAATGGCGTCATCGAGGCCGAGGACATTCGGGAAGTCGATGGAGAACTGCTGGAGGCGGCGCTTGGAGTCATCCAAGTCTCTCTGGCTGTGTTCCCTGACAAGATCTTGTCAAGCAGCAGTGAAGACATGTGGGCCAACGTTACTAGATGTCTATCTCATCACGATACCCATGTCAAGCTGGCATCTATCAAGCTGACAAGCTCCTATTTAGCTGATTTCGCCCAGCAAGCCGGCAGCGTACCTATCGGCGAGCCAGTGGAGGGCAGCTATGGTCTTACGCTTGATCTACCCAAGGTTCAGGACCTGGTTAGATTTGGACTGGGCGTTCTGGCAACCCGGGATATTGACGAGAAGCTCGGAGCGGAAGCTGTGCAGGTTCTTGCTTTCCTGGCTCCTCGTCTTCCTGTTCGTCCAGTTATTGAAGAAGAAGATGAGGCTGAAGGCGACGACCAAGAGCAAGAAGAGGAGGAAGAGGAAGAGCAGGCTGAGGAGAGACAGCGAAAGACAGATCTCCAGCACCTGTTCTGGAAGCTATCTCACATCATTCGACGTGAGATCCCCCCCCGAGCTGTGGCGATCACGCCCAAGGTGGCTGCGATGGAGCTCCTTGAGACTATATGCCGCAGGTCCTCGCCAGATCGCCTCAAGCCATCGTTCAAGACCATTCTTGTACCGCTCCACAACCTCACCGACCCCTCCATCGCGCCTCCGTTCTCCAACGATGAACTCTTCAAGACAAAACATGAGGCCCTCAAGACAAGGGCACAGATCCTTATGGATTCCCTGCAGAAGAAGTTCGGAACTGCCGAGTACACAAAGCAGCTGCTCGCCATCCGAGAGGAGGTGAGGGCCAAGAGAGAACAACGATCAAGCAAGAGGAAGATCGAGGCGATTGCGCAGCCGGAGAAGTATGGACGGGATAAGAGAAAGAAGTTTGAGAAGAACAGGGATCGCAAAAAGACGCGATCAAAGGAGCAGAAGGTCATGAGGCAGTCGTTTAAGCGGTGGTAAAGAGGATGGACCATGTTGCATCAACCGGCGTTAGGGTCTTGCGGCACCACACAAAATGTTTCCTGGCGTTATGACATGGACATGTAATAAAAAGTCTTTTGTAGATGTTGAAAAACAAACCACGGCCAATTTCAAGGCGCGTATTATCATAATTGTTCCTGTCTATGGAGGAGGGTATCCCGTAAACGCCACCCAATGCTTTTACTTTATCTTACAAGACAACGGCTTTAGTCTATTTGTACGGCTCAACATCCGCATGCTATCATGAGCTCTCGGTCTTTCCGTCCTGCCCGCCCGCAGGGAGGGAGTCTTCTGGCCAGAACTCAATGTCGCCGTCCTCGCCCAGGGTTCCTCTCTTAACGATCTGGCCCTTTTCTTTCACAAGCTCCTCAACGGTGATGTTGCGATCTCCAAAGATCTTCAGATGATCGCTGATTACATGCCTGTTTCGGCACTGAGGACATGTGATAAGCGTAGAGCCAAAGTGGTAGCCCTGCTTGGAGACGTTGTGGTGGGAACGATGACCACAAGGGACGCAGGTAAACGACAGCTGGTAGTGCGAGGGTTTGATCTCGGGCCTCTTGCCTTCGCTCTCGGGCGCCTCGCCGGTCTGCGCCTGGTCAGAGTCTGGCTTGGCGTATGTTCGGGGCGGCGGGCGAGGGATGTTGTGCGCTGCGCGGAAGGGCTGTAGGTTGACGTTGACCTTCGCGACCGGGGGGATGGGGTTTAGTGGGGCGCGCAGTAAGGGTGATAGGCGCTGTGGTTGTGTGCGCATCTGACGCAGGGTCGTTAAGGCGATGGTTGATCGAGAGGCCATTTTGAGCGAGGTTTGGTTGGTACCGGATGGCAGAATTAGAGTTGAGGAATGGAGGAAATGTTTTCAATTGAGGTCTTGGTCGCGAGACGTCATTCGTGGGTCCGTTTGGTTAGTAAGGACCGCTGTAGAAGGTTGACGAATCATATGGGTCTTGGTCACTTACACGCATGAGAGTCGTCGATTTTGGGTAGAATTATCTGGACAAAGTACCTAGATATTACCTTGATCATAATGAAATTTAGAGGTTGGGTAGGTAGGTTTTAATATGCTCTGAAGGGGTAAGATTAAGTAATAATTGTCTATTTAAATGCCTAATGAAGGCTCAGTTATAGAGAGATGAAGAAAGAGCTAACAAGATCGCCATCACGACTTCCTCTCTTAGGTCAGTTATAACCATACCTACCTAGGTACTAGGCGATTTCCTTTTCTTCATCATCCACAACCTACTCATCTCCAACCATTCGCAAAGCAAAGCATGGTTACTACCAGTCCTACAGCAGATTTACGCACAAGACGTTATTCTCTGCAATAATACACTTCCACTGAATCCAACTCTCTAAACGCCCAGGATGAGGTTCTCCCAAGCTCTGGCCTCGTTGGCTTTAGTCTCGACTGCCTATGCGCAGAACGATCTTGTCCTCGCCTTCAGCATGATTAACCAAGCACGCCAGGCAAAGGGGATCAACCCTCTCGGCTAGAACCCAGATCTTGCAGCCCATGCTCAGTTCTAGGCAAACCAAATGGGCGCGGGTGCACAGCCGTTCAGTCACGCACCTCCTGAGCTTCGACATCAACAGGGAGAAACCATCTACGAACGCAGATCAGCAAAGTGTGATGCTGCATTTGACAATCCTCTTCAGACAGCTGTCAGTGCTTGGCTCTCACAAGAGAATCTCTACAATGGGCAGCCTGTTCGAGATGGAAAGGAGCATTGGCTTCACTGGTGTAAGTGGCCGGCTATTCTGCACCGGCAATGTCTTGAGCTGACGAGGTAGGCAGCCCAATGTATGTGGAAAGATACAACCCAGATCGGCTGCGCCAGAGCATACAGCGTTTCAGAGCCCTGCAAGGTCTTCGATGTATGTCGGTTTCTTCCCCAGGGAAATATGTGAGTATTCATGAAAAGTAAACGAGTGCAATAACTGACAATATCTAAGAATTGGCCAAAAACCGTTTTAACCAGCACACGGGGGCGGTGGTTTGCTTGACTGGACATTATGCTTGAAATCCCTAAAGAATCAGTGAAGAGAGAAAGCTTCTTCGTACTGCGAGCTAAAAAGGTCAGTTTAGTGACGATTGAATTAGAAAAAAAGAAAAATATTGAGCAAAAGACCAGT
>JABCKB010000476.1:0-55104 GCA_013184455.1 Fusarium continuum
GGATGTGCTTATCTGGAAACATGAGTCGCAGCACCTCCATTATCTCCTCTTTGGTCTTTTCGTCAGACTGCTGCTCAACCTCATAAGCCTGCTGTGCAACAACAGTTCCAAACAAGACATTCGAGCCTGGGAGGAAGCCTGGGGTGCTTAATGATTGAAACAAGGGATAATATCCGCGTTGCTCTGGATCGGCGTAGAGGAAATACTGCGTATCCTCTGGCCAAAATGTTTCGTTGAACTGCATGAAGATCTTGGTGTAAGTTCCCATCTGGAACTGCTCGATGGCCTGTCTCTTCCAGCGGGGGAGGGTAGGCTTGAAGTCGACCGCGCTGTTTTGTAAGACGCCGACAGAGAAAGTGCAAATAGCGTAATCTGCCTCGACGCAGCCGTTCTCGGTATCAATCTTGACGCCCCCTGTGTTATAGTGAATCTTCTTGACTGTAGTATTCAGGCGGAGTCTTGAGTCATCCTTTTTCAGGATCTCATTCGCCTCTCCAATGATCCAGGCATTATAGCCCCGCTGATCAACGACAAGATTTGTCTCATCACTGAAGTGTTTGAAAGTAGCGTTATTTCCAGCGACACCGTACAGAAAGCCGCTCTGCTCTGGAGGATATGCAGTCTCGAAATCCCATCCCCACCAATCAACAGCTGCCATCTTCATATCCCTCATTGGTTTCCAGCCTGCCAAGCTGAGACCAGCACGCGTCGATGTATCTTGCAAATTCTCGGTCAAGATGTAACCAGCGTCCTGCTCCGCAATCTCCCACTTTTCGTCAAAGAGGTCGATCAGCTCTGTATAGTCTGACGCTCCAGTTTCGTCGTACGTAGTAATCGAGCTTGTGTTTGAATAGGTGTTCTTGACTTTGTGCTTTTGAGCAAGGCGCCAAATTGGATTCTCTTCGCCCGATGCGTTTTCCAGACCTTCAATCCAGTTGGCACCGAGCTCGACGGTCAGAGGTGAGCCGTCGGACGACTTCCCAAAAGAAGTATGCTTGACGCGACCTCCGATATAGTCATTGTGCTCAATGATTAAGAAGTCATGGATGGAAGCGTTGTGTAATGTCTGCGCGGCCGTGATACCGGCTACCCCAGCACCGAGAATTGCAACCCTGGTCTTGGTGCACGTGTCTCTGCGTGGTATTGTTGCTGCTTGACCGGAACCTAGAAGCAGTCCGCAGGATACTGATAAAAGCTGGGAGGTCGAATGCCGCATGATGATGAAAAGTCTCCGATGGTTTGATGCAACTTGGAGGTAGAAGCCCTTGGATGAAGTATCTCAAGCTGAGCTGTTTCTCTACCACTTTAAGAGGAATTTGTCGACTACTTATGCTTCTCGACTGCACACCAAACAATGTCACTGTTGATCCCGCAGTCTACTACTTTTTAACTATCAACCTTACTATCTTCACCTTCCCTTCTAGACATAACTATGGCCCATGTCATGGTCCCTATTGTTTCGTATAGTTTTCTGATACAGCGCAGCTACATCCGACATGGGATCTTACCGCAATGCCCAATTTCCTTCCCCTTGTGGCAGTTGGCTAGCAATTATCGAGTCCGTGGTCATTACCCCGACATTTTGCTTGATAACGCTTACCGGATTGGGCAAATAGATTGCGGCCATGGGCGTCCTATCCTCGTTTCGTTAAAGCCTCTTGTGCACGCTTGTACAGTATCGAGATAACTTCCCCGCTCTTCAGGAACATCAGTAGCAGGCAAACGAGGTCGAGACATTCACCCGGTTAATGTTCCTGTTGTGGAAGGCAGATGGAGACAGACGCCACAGCGAATGAACGCCTGGTCTAGCTTCCCCGCGTTCTGGTGCCATGGCGTCGTGATAGGTTCAGGCACACAATCCAGAAGCTTTTCCCGTGGCGTCGAATCCTAGACAAGTGCCGCAATTGAGGTGGTAGGGTTGTCAAGTAAACGTGGAGACCGATACTGCCCTAGAGTCCCATTTATCAAAATGAGCGCCATCTCTGCGTCTGAGTATGTGGCGAAATGTAGTTCAAAATAGACTGTTCACTGCCTGTCAAAATACAGTCACAGCGGCCAAGTAGTTTGAGATACGAGTTGGGCTTTAAGATTGAATCAGTATTCGTTGGAATCTCAGCTTGTCTTGATCACTGAATGTAGTTCAAATCGTGCTTCGATCATTTTCTTCTCTCACTTTGTTTGTATTTTTCTTTCGGACATAGCATCTCCGTGATAACCGAGCAGCTACGGGTAGCATGGATCGACTACGACGGTCGGGAGAGCGTCCTAGAACTACCCTGCCGACTAGCGACCAGTAGATGCCTACCACAAGCGAGTCTAATATCATCTGAGCATTGACTGTTACACATTATCACCCAGATTTCGGCTGAGTGTGCCCTCTTGGTTATTTTTCAATGTACTATCTTCATCTCATCTGGCACTGCTTTCGAGGCAGCTCAAAGAGCACCCGGAGGTAGGGTAAACAGAGGCGCTTCGAGATCGGATGAATGATAATAGGACGTGAAATTATACGTGAAGCGACCGTGTTGCCAACTTTTTAGGGTAGTGGAAGGTTGTTATCAGTCCCGATGCATGATCACTGGCTTGTTATTCCTTGGCATCTGAAGGGTCATCTGCGTATAATGTGTTCTTATCCCAATTATGTTTTTCCCAATCTAGAGCAACGAAGTTGTCTGACGATGAGGTTATGGTATATACCCCCGGCCTATATACCATCAAACCCACGCTGTAAACTACCCGTTGGGCAAATTGCGGTAAATAACTCTCTTATATATGGGTATGCTAGTATGGTTGTTTCCCCGCTTGGTCTAAAGCTCCACTATGAAACAGATGATCGTCTAAGTTCCGATTGAGCTCGGATATAGATATTTTCTCGTGACTTTTCTTGAGAATCGGCGGAACTTTCGGTACCCACGAGTACTATATAAAGCAAGACCATAAGCGGCATATCTGGTCTGAAACCACGTTCATCCATCACAGCTCCAAATCTTCTCATAATCAACCTCTCACAATGGCTTCCTTTCAGTTTGGTATTCTTGTCTATGACTTCCAAGCGATTGACGTCTTGGGCCCAACGGATCTTATCAACTCGTCTAGCAAAGTATACCTTCAAGCCCTTTCCTCTTTTATGAACATCAAGGAAGAAGCCATCGCCCGCGCGGCAGACTTCACCTTCCACTACATCGGCGTTACTCGCGAGCCTGCCCTCCTACAATCCAGCAGAATCACCCTTGTGCCCACAACTACGGTGGACGAGTCCCCTGAGCTCGACATCCTCTTGCTAGGTGGTCCTGATCCTGCCCAATTTGAACTGCACCCAAAGTACGCAGACTTCATCCAGCGACACGTCGCAGCTGGAAAATTGCTCTTCACCACTTGCACTGGAGCTGCCGTTGCTGCGGCCGCGGGTGTCCTGGATGGCAAGAGTGCTACCATCAACCATGCCATCATTCCGCTGGTCAAGCAGAAATTCCCGAATGTTAAGTGGACGGATGAGAAGAAGTGGGTTGTAGAAGGGAACATTTGGACTGCAGGTGGTGCCATCGCTGGGATGGATATGTTTGCCCACTGGCTGAAGGAGAATTTTGGACTTGATGTGCTTATCCAGGGTTCCGCGCTTTTGGACTATGAGCCCAGGGATATTGACGGCATTTTTAATGTCTTGCCTAAGCGCTTTGATGACAGTGGGAAGCAGCTACCTACCCATGTTTTCAAATAGAGAGATAACTCACGGCTTCAGGATTGGATAGCAGTCATTGTCAACATCCTGTTAAAGGTCGACCCTCATCATCACACGGCTATAGGGTTCCTCCAACCGCTTGATTAGCATTATTCAGTCAATATCATACATTCTATAATTCTATCAAAGAGTATATGGTAGCCGTGCTTCGACTTTTGCACCCAAAGGAATCATCAATGTCGTACCTGAGTCTCCTCAACCGTAAACTCAACCTCCTTCGTGATACCATCATGTTTCGTTGGAATAATCTCATCCGAGCTCGCCTCTCCACC
The DNA here is from genome assembly GCA_013184455.1 of Fusarium continuum. Lineage (NCBI taxonomy): Eukaryota > Fungi > Ascomycota > Sordariomycetes > Hypocreales > Nectriaceae > Fusarium > Fusarium continuum. The sequence continues at coordinate 4,012 of JABCKB010000476.1, forward strand.
ATGAATGAAAACGTTGTGATCATTCCGATCATGCACGGTGCCAGTCCCAGTTGTTGACCGAAGCGACCGACCGTTGCGGCTCTTCCAGCCTGAGCCAGCGCCATCGCCGAGCATGATACTTCCAGGCTCGGGGCCGCCTTTGTATTTTGAACTGGCGTTATTGGACGACAGAAGAGAGCCAAGGATGGGCTTGAGCTTCTGGCGCATCCATCCCCATGTGCTCGGCAGGTTTGATGTGACGACAGCGACAAAGGATTCTCGGACGGCCCACGACGCACCCTCTTGGGGGCCAGTTTTGGGGTTCTGTTACGCATTAGTATGGTAGGACTGGACGTAAATGAGGATGCAGTAGCGGGAGAATATACCTGAAGAATAAGAAAGCATCGCAATAGTCCAGCAACCATGACAAAGATCGCGCCTGAGAAGAGCACCACTAAACCGTACTTCTTGACCTTGGGGATGCGAGCTGCCCACAGCATGGGAATCGGAATCGCCAGTAGGTAGACATCGGTGACGATGTTGAGGCTGACGATGATAAAGATGTAAAGCTTTGATAATGCCGGTTGACAGAGATCTATGATGTGTTAACAGAATATCTCAGATCGAATATGACTGGTCGCAACGCACTGCCTGGATCAGGATTGATCTGCCAAAAATGGTGGAATGGCTGGCAGCTGAGGAGGATACAACAAACAATGGCGATATATGTCGAGGCGATGAGGCCGAACCCGATGTAGATGCGCGTTTTGTAACCAGTAAGGCCGGCCTAGAGCGTTGTCAGCATTATCAATCTGCTATTTCTACCTTGTCAGACCTACAGTGAGTCGAAAGTAAAAGGCACACAGCGCAGTTTTGACAACCCAAAGCACTGTCGCATACATGACCCAGCCAGCAACCTGAATCTTGGATCCGCCAACCCTGTGATCAACTTAGTCGCCGATGTCTTGTTTGTATTCGCTAGTGACGAACCTCCATCCCCATTCCTCGCTATCCGGCGAAAGAGCCTCTCGTTCCTCGGTCGTCATGCCACTGTTCGTCAAGCCATGGTACTTGGCACCAACCGTATACGCAAGCGCCGTCTCGATCGTGTAGGGAATAATAGCCAACAGCATCAGATAGTCGTCGGCCTCGAAATTCTGAATGCCCACTTGCCGTATCCGCGCATACGTTCTTAGAAAGATGATGAGGATGCCGATCGACAGCAGGGTAAAGGCCTCTATGGCGAAAGAGTCCGAACTGCTAGCCATGGCTGCAAAAGGAGAGACGAAGCAAAACACACGCACTAGGAATCGAAGGGCCCGCGAGCGGTGGGAGATGCAGAGCCTTTTAGAGGGACCCAACCTGACAACGAACGGACTCTGCCCGTTGACCCTTCCGACGCCACATCCAAGGACTATCCATGGAATCAAGTCCCGCTTCTAGGGGTTCCGCTAGTTGCTCACGGAGCACTCTGCTGCTTGCCATCACCAATCACGTTTCCATCTCCCTGCACCAGCGTCACAGGTGAAGGGAACCAGGCACAGATGACAGGCGGGATCCGTCCGTGGCATTGAAGAAACGCAACGCAACCCGAGCGAACGGGAATTAGCTGCGGACGAAACAGGCTGTGGTAGCTCGAGCTAGAGGCAGATCGGCGTGGCGCTAGGGTCCCCGCTGAAGAAGTCGGCCTCTCAGCTTCAGGCACGAGTCATTTCGCGTCCTAATCTAGCCAAAGCGCTCAATACAGAATCCTGAACGTTGCTTCCTGAGCTCATGAATCAGCCTGCCTATCTGACTCTAGCCTGGTGGAAAGCGTGGAAGCGAACCGTTTATGTCAGGTTCTGGCAGAAGTGGCTTGGCCGGGGAAGGGACAGATCCCTGGTTTATTCTTCAGCCATAACGATCCCCTGTGCCGTTGGACTCGGGGTCGAAGACCGGGGCAGGCTTGGCTAGCCAGTCGGTGAGCTTTTGGTATCTGTAGCTTGTTGAAGGCGTCGGCGGAGTCATCTATGCAGAGTCAGAAAATGCGTATATATACCTTGCTCAACGCATTGACAAATCACCTTACTTTACAAGGCAATCTAACCGGTTCTTTGCGTATCCAAATCTGGGTCCCCTTGTCTTGTTTTCTTTTGCCAGATTTACCCCATGCCGCGCCAATCTCAGGGGTAAGCTATAATGTGGACCACAAGAAGAAGGCTAGACACCAAAGAGAACAGGTCCCCCAGGTTGTTCATCATATCTTGGGGCCGTTCCGCCTCCTCTATCTTCCTGACACTTTCAACCATGAGTCAGTAGGGTTCGACACTACAGCCTCTCCTGAAGTCAATCCGTTAGCCTGTCTCGGAACCCAGCCTCCTGAGGCACAGCTTTAATTCAACATGTGATTGATACCCGATGGAAAGAAGAGTCTTTATTCCGGCAGGGCGAATAACGGCGCTCACCTCGGGAAATCCGCCCACATTAACAGCGTAGAAGGTAGTCTTGACCCCACAACTAAGAGCCCGGGCTTTTCTTTAGCGCTCATAAATGTTTCCCTTTGGAATTCGTAGGGCAGGGAATCAACAGGTATTCTAATTCCGGTTTGCGGGTGCGGATCCGAAGGGTTAAATCAGCGGCACTAGGCGCAATAATGTCTTCGTTTTGTCTGGTCAGTGGATGAAGGATGAACAAAAGCTTCCCAGACCGAGGTTAGCTGTGGTTGAGGTTTTAGTTTGCAGAGCAATTGTATGTGCGTACGGATATAACATTTGCGTCAAGACTTTTATCAATCACAAAATGGGCTGCGTGCTTTAAGGAAATGGATCAAGAAAGATGGAGTTACTAGGGACGTAGTTGTTGAGCTCGACCGCGGCTTAGGAGATGAGTAAAAATAGGCGTTGGTCGTCTTTTCAAACTATGAATCGCTAAGTATAATACAATTCTTGAAATACACAATGCCACAGACTTCCACTTTCAGAGAGGATTTAGATATCTTGAAAAACCCTTGGCTTATTTCTTTCACTTCTGATATCTTTCTAATTGTTCGTGCTTAATTAATAGTCAGTCAACATGATTCGTGTTTAAGTCTCCAAGTCCTATCCTGTTATAGGGTGGCCATCACCTATCTGAGACGTGAATTTAAAATGCACCTATGATAGTTCGTATGATTCTTTTTAGCTTGCTTTGAATTTCTCTCCCGACTAGAGATAAACTTGTCAGTCTCTATTGATTTTTAAGTACACGAGGGCTTACATAGTGATTTTGGAGGTGTAAGCTCGTGGCGTGATCAAATTATGTAAATTAACTCTATCACGAGGATGTTAACAACTTAACATAGACTGGTAGATCTTGCATACTCTCCCGAATATAGTCGCGTCTCATCATTCGTCCTCGAATCACCAGAGTTTCATTGACATCATCACAAATTTCGACCATTAACAAGATCACATCAAGCAAACCAATAGTCTTTTGATTTATTAGAATATCCAAGTGCAGTACCAACATCCCGTCCCATCTTCGTTCATCTATTTACGTTCGGCGTGCCTCCAATATTACGAACATGTAAGCTAAGGGTCCGTTTACCTTGGACATGAGAGAAGATCCAAAAAAACCATTAATGAAAAAAGGCCGTCATTTCCCCCGCCCATCGATATCCCTAGGTCATTAACGCATAAATTCGTGATCCGTCCTACCGCCTTTTTAGTCAAGAGCTTTTGTTGAACAAACTCATCCGCAGCAGGCCGCCTTTCTTAGGCTTCTGATGAAAGGAGCTCTGGACGCTGACGGGCCTTTGGTCGAAGCTTTCCATGCTGTCCATGCGCTGCACCGGCTGACGGACAGCAGGTGGAGGCTCCTTGGCGAGCTCCCCGCGCAGGGCCTTGCCGACATCCTGGTGTTGACGCTCGTAGTCATCGTGCTTGGACTTGGCCTCGATGAAGCGGTCCTCAGCCTGACGACGTCGCTCCTGCAGAGCGCGCAGTTCCTCGTCGAGCTGGGTCATCTGCGCCTGAGCTTCATGCATGAGACGGTCATACTCGTTGATCTTCTGCTCAAGAGGCTGAAGAACGCTCTTCTGAACGCTGGGGCTGTTGAGGCGGTTGATGTCGCCGCCGGGGACTTGCAGACGGTCTGGTGAAGGTGCGCGACGCTGCTGATGCTGCTCCGAAGCCATTGATTGCGAGACGCGGCTCTGCTGGGTGTTGGGACCCGCTCTTGGGGGAGAATCAGCATGAGGCTGTCTGGGCTGCTCAGACTCTGAAGTGCGACGCGATTGACGTCTGTAACGGCCAGCCTCTCTGGGGCCGTTGGGCTGCTGCTGCTGCTGCTGCTGAGGACCACCGTCCATGGGGCCGGGATAAGCAGGAGGCATTGGCTGTCCCTGCGGAGGTCTGGGGCCGTTGATGTTGTTGTTTGCGTTGGGGCCGGGGGGTTGTCTGCGCTGTCCCGCATTACGAGCAACCTGACCAACCGGAACGACACGCTTCAGCGACAACAAAAGTTAACAAAGAGTCGGAGAAAATGGAGCGGAATAAAGATGTTGCCCAAGCTAGACCCTGTTCTCTAGGCTCTATCTAGCACAGACGGGAGCGAAAGAGAAAGAACCCACCTGCGGCTGCTGCTGTGCCTGTGCGAGCATGGCGTCCTGCAACGCCACGTCAGAGGTGGGAGAGCGCATGTCGGACCCTTCGCTCTGGTGGCGATAATCGTCGAGCTGGTCGGGAGACTGAGTGCGTCTGTATCGCGGGCTCTGGCCGTTTCTCGCGGCGCGGGCAGCTTCACGGGCGTCACGAGCGGTGCGAGGCTCATAACCTGGGTCCTCGAGGTTGTATCGGGGCTGGTGAGGAGCCGCCATAGTAGCCATTGGAGAAGAATGTCTCGAGTGTGTGTGCTGTCTGTCGTGTGAGGTGCGAGGGTACTGCGGGGGAAGATGTGGTGGTGAGGGTTAAAAGTCAAGTCGTGGAATGAGAATTGTCTTATCAACAGCGACAAAAACACTCAAAAAAGAAGAGACATAAATGTTTTGAAAGGAATGGAAGAAAGTCTACATCGACCAAACCTGGACCCGATTCATGTTTTAGTGAGACTAGAATGCCGATGGCTGGAAATGGGAGGTTGGTGTTCAGCAGCCAAGTCTCGTTTTTCTCTGGTGTCGTCTTTTTTTAGGTATCCCGTGGTTGGGGATCGTCCAGGGGTTTGTACAGTGGACTTGGCCCTGTGGCCCACTGAAGGGTTCCCCAGCCGCCCAATTATAGCACAGTGTCAATCTGCATCAGTGGACTCTTGCGAGTAAACATTGTATGCAGTAATACGTGACCTTGACGCCACGGAGTCAACCTGTGTCCCATTTATTTAATGAAACAAATGCATTAGACTCATTGTCCAAGTGTCCTATTGATCCACGTTCGGCTCTCGTATGCGAGTGCGTGTTGAAACAGCGGCAGCATGCATTAATTTCTCCGCTTGGCCTTCAGGGATGTTATGCAGGCGATTATCTGATGGCTGGCGGCTGGTAAGGGGAACAAGCTTCTAAACGGCCGGGTTATTGCCCGTTATACGCAGGCGATCGTCTAGGTATTTCAGCCAGGGAAGATGAGATGAAACGTCGAATGACCTGCCTTAGTGTTCTGCTATTTGTTAAACGAGTCTAGCCAGCCGTTGGGTTTTATTCTTGCGTGTCATGGTGTTCTATGCATGCGCTCAAAATGCAAAATGCTACACGTCACTGTGCTGTGCTGTGCTGAGCTGTGCTGCACAGTGTGAAGCTTGTACTCCGTACGCGCGTCGCGTCCACGTTGGGTCAACAATCTGTTCTTGAGTCAATTAATGAATCTGTAATTATTTTACCATGACTGCCTGCCTATCCAGCCATCTTTTTGATAGTTCATATAGAAGTTATTCTTAGCTTTCGCTTAAGCGATAACCAATGTCATGATTGGCTTGACTATGACCACACGTGGAATTTTAGTCCTCACACAAGCGCAAATTTTTCCACGTCGGATCGAAGCGGCCCGTCTCATCAGCGAGCCTCACCACCCGCCATGCCCTCCCCTGACTGTTTAACTCAGATCTCAGACACAGCCTACTCCGTAACAATTCGTACGGCATTCCTCAAAAGTACAGGGTAGGTGCTGGCGTTGGGCGTTGGGCGCCGACAGGTCGGAATACAGTGGGCGCCTTGATCCAATCAACAAGTGCCAGTCAATCACTGCGGATAAGCAACATGACACGAGATGCATCAATACGCAGTCTCCTCACTGTCATCATAACAACGTCCCCGACTCCTTCCGCCCCTTCCACGGAACTCGTCTCTTCAGTTCTCGATTCTTTTGATCGACATTGCCCAGCCTTGACAACCTGCAATGTCATCGTCGTCTTCGACTCTTTCGACCAGATAGTCCCTACTGCACGCCTCAAGAGAGGTCAAGTCACGTCCCAGCAGGCGGCTGATTTCAGCGCATACAAGCAAAACGTGAAATCTCTGGTACTTTGGAAATATCAGTACGGTGCTGTTACTGCAACCTTGACGCATCAGAATGCTACGGCAGAGTACGGAAGTTGTCGTAATGCCCAGAACACTGTCGACTATACAATATCGCAGACCCTCGACAAGAGAGTGACTTTCATCGAACCGTCAAGACGTTTAGGATTCGGACTAGCTGTCAGGTCTGCGTTAAGAGTTACCCAAACTCCTCATGTCTGGGTCCAGCAGCATGACTGGGCTTTGGTAGCAGACCTGCCCATTCAACCTCTTCTTCAAATCATGAAAACCCACGAGTCAGATCCAGAAGCACCCATCAAGTACGTCTGCTTGGCTGCTGTCCGCATGCTCTCATATGCTAGTTCGACAGATGTCATGCAGTTCCCCGCCCTTCGCAAGTTAACATCGTCTTTCACGCGCGACTACGAAGCTTCGTCACATCCCGGCGTCAAGATCCCACTAACGCCGATGTATTTCTGGCATGACAAGCCTCATGTTGCGTCAACAGCGCATTATTTGGAACGTGTGTTTCCAACTCGTCTTGCGATGCTTCGGGGGGACTTTATCGAGGATAAGATCGGGCAGCGGGCCCGCGCTCAGATGAAGGACGGTTTTGTGAGGGCCCCCTTTACCGCCCTGACGCGAGTAGACCTCAGCTCGGAGTCGGATTGAAATTTTGAAATGCAATAGCTAATCAAGCACAGTGGTCAAAGTGGGCTACCTGGCTTTACTACCCTGACAATGGAAAACAACTATGTCTGAGACACCTTCAAGGACGAACTTGGGAGGGAACAACGCGCCATGCAGATAGAGCCGCTATGTGGCGAAAGAAGAACGAGGCTAATAGGATAACTGAAAAGGAGGCATTGGGAGAAGTGGACGAGATTAAAACGCTGCCTTTGTATCTAGGGGAAGAAGAATACACCTAATAACATCATGATCTGGCTTGAGAGAAAGGACACATAAGGGGAGTACATGGCCATTGAAGCTATACTCAAGAATACCAATATCAATTTGATGATGTCACAGTCTGAGCAGTAGTCAATCCGGTACTGGTGTGCTTTAGCACTACGAGAAACCAAAATATTATTGCAGTTTGGTATATAGCCTGCACCGTGAAGAAGAAACTTCCCTTCCTTGAACCCCAAACTAATCCAGCACGATGACATCTTGAACTAACTAAACCTAAACTCTAGGTCCCGGTTGAATTGCCGATTTCTATGCGGGGTGCGCTATCAACCCCTCACATACGGCCGATCACTGGTCTCTCTGAACATCACCTCGGTGTCGATCTGAACAGAAATAAGCATAAAATACGAACACAGGCAGACGGTGTTGATTATTTACTCTTTGGTGAAAGGGCATAATCATCCAAACTGACACCATGAGACTCCTCAGCTTCCTCATCATCACCTGCCATGCAATTCTCGCAGCTTCGCAACGCTTAGGCATCCCCTCCTACGAGTTCCTCTATACAGTCAATGTAACTCTGGGCGAGCGCTGGCAAGTCGGTGACTATGGTCAAGGCAGTCGCGTGGTGATTCCCATTACTGGCGGAACTTTTAATGGCCCGCGTCTCTCAGGAACAGTTACCAATCTCGGTGCTGATTGGGGTCTGACAGACAGCAAAGGGGTCTTCTTCCCGGATACGCGATATAACTTGAGGACGCACGACGGCGTCGATATCTATATTCAGACTTCTGGGCCCACGCAGCCTGATGGGCGGACTCTGCTTAGAGGGGTGTTTCAGACGGGACATCCAGACTATGAGTGGTTGAACTATGTGTTGGCCGTTGGAGTTCTGCAAAGGCCGCCGGCGGAGGACAAGGGCAAGTATGTCCTCATTGATATGTGGCAGGTGAGTTACTATGCACCAATGATGTACTTGCAATTCCTCTAGAGATACCTACTGATACGTGAATAGATGGTATTACCGCAGTGCAATGGTACGAGTTGCTAGGGCCAGCTCACCGGCGGGATGGCCGAAATGACCCAACTTTAATTCGCCGTGGTCAATGGGGATGTTGTGAAACATCCTTTATCCTGGTAAGATACGGCCATCACCGTCGGAATAATTTCGATAAGAAGAAGCTTAAAGGACTACGGGCGGGATGTGCGATCCGGTGTTGCGGGACAAGGGTGACGGGGTTCTCAATATACCTTAACCCCGATAAAGTTTACAAGGTGTTCAAACTATAAATGGTACATTCGACTTCAAGTCGTTACTGCGCAGTGGCAAGAACCTTTAGTTTTTACATGTGACATCTGATGATGCAGCCTCGTTATTTGAGTAAGCGCTGTAATATTATATGAGCTTGTACTGGCGAGACAACTTGCTTTGCAGACATCACATTAGACTTATCATCAGATAGGAAAACGCGGATTGAAGATCCTGAAGCCCTGAATGTGGTAATGAGACAACTCGGCGTAAATTTCTTCAAGATGCGACCATTATTCCTTATAGATCGAACGATAAATAAAAATAGATGGCTCACGGTGAAAGTGGCCTATTCAGCTGTCAAAAGCACCAAGCACCTGACCTAATCCAGGTATACGAATCTGTGCGTAAAGTATACCTGTTACAGTAGAGCAAATCCGAGAGTATCCTTGCTTGATTGTCTAGTCCGAACTCTAACAATTGGAACCGTTGTAACGGATGATGATATCAAAATTATATGCGATGTCGTGACTCAATCCTAGCCATTGACATGAGAATACACTGAGAGCATCAACTGGTGCATATGCTAGCGAGTAATATCCAATCCAAGCCTCGAAACTGATAGTTGCAACACCTACCTCAGCCGATAGACACCTGTTGCTTATATCAAGATCAACATAGGCTCGAGTTCACTTAACATATTGCCCCCCCCTTCAAGCCCCCTGGGTCTAATTCCAAGTCTGGCAGGCCGAGGTTTCAGATAAATTCCCGCTTTAACTGCCGCAGCTATAGTTCTTCCACGGTATTGCCGAGCTGTGCGCATCCCATGTAGGGATCATCGGCTGGTTGCTCTATCTGGCACCACCAGCGACGAAGCCCATCTAGCATTCACCCCTTCAAGACAAGGGCCGTTTATGGTAAACGTTTACGCGGAGACGGATATAAAATGAAGTTCTGGTGTCTTCTTTTCCAGGCCCTCCTCGGCCGGGCTCACGAGACAGGCAGCGAGATAGATACCTACTTGTCTGATTTTTGTTCACCACCAGACACTATGCGCCCTAATCTTTCGGGTTTGCTACTCCCGAGTCTACTTCAGGGACTCGGAGCATGTGCAGCTACTGGAAAGGGCGATGACTTTGCGGCCAAATGCGCTGCGTTCAAGACTTCGCTCAAACTGCCCAACACCACGGTGTGGTTCACCGAGCATGTCGCCGCTGGCACCAACATCACCTTTCCCGACAATCATCCAACCTGTAATCCAAAAAGTCAGGTCGTCGACGTTGAGATCTGTCGCGTGGCAATGCACGTCACGACAGGTCCCACCTCGAACCTCACTCTCGAAGCTTGGCTGCCTTCCAACTGGACTGGTCGGTTCCTGAGCACTGGAAACGGTGGAATGGCTGGGTGCATCCAGTATGGGGACGTGGCGTACGGAGCTAATTTTGGTTTCGCCACCGTCGGCGCAAACAATGGACACAACGGAACTTCAGGCCTGCCCATGTTCCACAACCCAGGCGTAGTCGAGGACTATGTCTACCGCTCAGTGCACACGGGTACTGTTCTTGGAAAGGCTATCACCAAGTCCTTTTACAGCAAGAATCATACCAAGTCTTACTATCTGGGTTGCTCAACTGGTGGACGCCAAGGATGGAAAGAGGCGCAGGATTTCCCTGATGATTTCGATGGTATTGTAGCAGGTGCTCCGGCTATGCGCTTCAACGGCCTCCAGTCACGCTCTGGAAGCTTCTGGGGCTTCACCGGCCCTCCTGGGGCTCCTACGCATCTGAGTCCTGAAGAGTGGGCGTTAGTGCACAAGAACGTCTTGGTTCAGTGTGATGAGCCTCTCGACGGTGTCAAGGATGGCGTGGTTGAGGATCCTAACCTCTGCCAGTACCGTCCGGAGGATCTGGTTTGCAGTGAAGGAGAGACCAAGGACTGTTTGACTGCGCCAAAGATCGAGACAGTCCGAAAGGTGTTTTCTCCTTTGTATGGAACGAATGGAACGTACATCTATCCTCGAATCCCGCCCGGTGCATCTGCTGGCTTCAGCTTTGTCATCGGGGAGCAGCCGTTCCCCTACTCTACGGAATGGTTCCAATACGTCATCTGGGAGGACGCTAACTGGGATCCCGCCACGATCGGACCCAAGGATTACGAGAAGGCTTCCCAGTTGAACCCCTACAATGTCGAGACATGGGAGGGAGACCTTTCCAAGTTCCGCGACCGTGGCTCCAAGATCATTCACTGGCACGGCCTCCAGGACGGACTTATCAGCTCCGACAACTCGATGGATTACTACAACCACGTGTCTCGCACAATGGGCCTCAACAATACCGAATTGGATCAGTTTTACAGGTACTTCCGCGTCAGTGGCTGTGGTCATTGCTCAGGCGGAGATGGCGCTGCTCGCATTGGAAACAACTTGGCGAACCTCGGTGGCAAGAATGCAGACAACAACGTGCTTCTGGCTCTTGTGAAATGGGTCGAGAAGGGTGTTGCGCCTGACACGATTACTGGCTATCGGTATGCGAATGGAACTGCAACTGGCAAGCTTGAATATGCGCGGAAGCACTGTCGATACCCGTACAGAAACGTCTGGGATCGCAAGGGTGATTCGAATGACCCGGATAGCTGGGAGTGTCAGCTATGAGGTGCAGCGCTCGATGGTTGGTGTTGATTGCCCGATTGCATAACTGTTGTTTCTTAGTACATGTACATAGGAGGATCTGCGTAAATAAGATGATATTTTACATAACATTTCTGCAACAATGAGGTCGGGACTTTACGGCGGCAGACAAGAACGCCATGGTAAAGTGATGTCAAACAAACTGACAGACTACTGTAGCTGGAACCCCCCAGTAAACTGCCCTGGAAGTCTCCAAAACATGGGGACTCCATGCGGTCAGGTATTTCCCCAGGCTAATATGCTACTGTAGGAAGTTGGCCCTGGAGCTTGATACTCGCCCACTCGCATTCTTGCTAGTCATTCAACGCGGGAACAGTTGCCCTTTTAGAATATTCGGAGAAGTCTAAAAACTGCCAAGCCGTGAAGTTCCCCACGATCTAGGATAATCAAGAGGAAAACCCGGAGGTTCTGAGTCGAAAGAGTGAGAACCGTCGGTGCACAGATTCCCACCTCCCCCTCATTTCCCCAACCTCCCCCCACAAGATCCTTCATCTTTCTCCATCACGGCTCTCCGCTTGGATCCTGGTTCATTTGCGAGTCAGCTGGGGGTCACTGCAGGAGGTAGGGCGAGCGTTATTTTCTAGAAAACGGAGGACGCATGCCAATGGCTGTTTGCTGCTGTGCATCGCTCCGTTTACAGAGTAGCGTTTCATCATGTGTTGGATTTGCGGATGCTGATCACTTCCACTGCAGCACTAACCTATCCAAGAAGCACATGAGAGAACATATGGATTCCAAAGTGGCTCTTTTTAATTTTTGCTTATCAGGACAAAACTGAATAATTTCACCGAGATTCATCAAGTTCAAGATAAAAATCTTACGACGCCTACCGTGACATTCAACGCATCTATCGCCTCAATCTTCGCATACTCAACACAGTCACAAGCGATTGACTCACTCTCCAATAACGACGGCTTGATTATGACCCCCGGAGCCGGTGTCGGATACTGGGGCACGTTATGAGCGCCCTGGCTCAACAAGTCAGAGCCGACACCGACTCGACGACTCCACAAAACCTCGAATGCATGTGTCAAAATAGGCTATTTTTCGCGTAACGGAAACACGGAACCTTTTTCGCTAATACCGCCAGGGTCACGCCGGCATCTACATAGAGTTTTTGTCCGTCAATGGCACGATAACAAGGGAGGCAAAAACAACCTTGCGCCCTTGGCGTCGCCTTAGCCGCAGGTGAAGATGCTAGGCCAGATCTTTTCATCTCCGACGAGAAGCATGAAGAGCCTCATCTGGACTACATTATCCATGGTGCTCTTGAAAGCACAGTCGAGATGTATATAATATGACATATGACGATCAAACAAACCATGCCATTCACATCTTTAATCCTCTCCGGACCCGCCTAACTCTGGGGTTCATACAAGTCCCCATTCATCTCGTCAACCAACCTGTCGTTCGAGCAAAGATCGCTGACACATAACGTAACAAGATGCCTTCCCAGGAACGGACCCAATGTTTGGCCCCGTTCTCGCCAACACTGGGACCGGCCCTGCAACACTCGATTCCATGACCTGATGGTAATTGAGTATTTGCTAACTTTTACGTGAGAGACTCACGTTCCCCCATGGGGCTCCACGATATATCGCTCGTCTTTCCAGCGAACGGGCTCCGATAACAGAAGGTTCTCGCGTCTCCACCTGAGATAAAAGTCTCGAGACTCATGTCTTGGCGGATGCATATAAGAAAAGCTCGACGTCCCATGTAGAGTTAGAGTTCTCTGCATCTTCTTCAACTCTGTCGCTGCTTGCGTTTCCCCAGTAACCTGCACTCCTCCTCTTGCATCAAGGTTTATTTCTGCGTCCCCCTCCTCCCTGCTTTGGTGAGAACCATGAAGTCTGAGGACAAGGCGGCCAAGGCTCAGCCCGAGATGGCTCACCAGCCTGAGCAGCATCGTCCTGCCTCGATCCGGGGCATCGACGGCGACGATATCAACACCGTGAACGATGGCGGCGACGTTATGGACTCCAAGGAGCAATCCGACGAGCCGGTGCAAAACATATTCAATCAAGGCGGCAAAAACTACAGGACTTTGGGTAAATGGGACACCGTCTTCGTCCTCGTCACCAACCAAGTCGGCCTAGGCGTCTTGTCTCTTCCCGGCTGTCTCAAAGTCCTTGGTATCGTGCCCGGCATCATCGCCATCATCGGCCTCGGTTCCCTCTCTGCTTATACTGCCTATGAACTCCTCCAATTCTACCGACGTTACCCCCACGTTGTCAACGTTGTTGATATGTGCGGCATTGTCGGCGGCAGGCCGCTTGAAATCATTGCAGGCATCGGCTTAATGATTAAGGTTATGATGACCTGCGCGTCTGCGAGTGTAACTCTGTCCGTTGCATTTAACACGCTCAGCAATCATGCGTTCTGCACTGTTAGCTTTGTTGTTATCGCCACAGTCGCGTGCTGGGTTCTGTGTCTACCCCGAACAGTCAAATTCGTTTCGCAATCCGGTATACCCTCTACAATCAGTATTATGTCCGCCGCTCTTGTTGTTATGATTAGCTTGGGTGTCGCTCAACCCTCTCAGGCACCACCAGGCTGGGACAAGGAAATCCAAGTCGTTGGCAATCCTACTTTCCGTCAAGGCCTCAACGCGTGTCTCAAGATCTGCTACGCATACGCCGGAAACATTAGCTTTGTTTCGTATATGGCTGAAATGAAAAACCCTAGCAGAGACTTCCCTATGGCGTTGGCTTGCCTTGAGGTTTTTTCCATCACCCTGTACACCATTGTCGCTATTGCGATTTACTGTCTTGCTGGCGACTACACCACCTCCCCAGCTCTTGGGTCCGCACCTAGAATCCCTGCTAAAGTAGCTTACGGAGTCGTTTTGCCAGCAGTATTCTCAACGGCTATGGCTTTCGGACATACTGGAATCAAGTACATGTACGTTGTGGCCATGCGATCTATCAAGGCGACACACCAGGTCACCGACCGAAGCGTCAAGTCGTGGAGCATTTGGGTAGCCTGCGTGACCTTGTACTGGGTTATTGTCTTCATCATTTCCAATGCCATCCCCATCTTCGACTCTATCCTCTCCATCTCGTCCGCCACTACCATCGCTTGGTTCACTTTCGGTCTCAGTGCCATCTTCTGGTTTCACATCAATAAGGGCCAGTACACAAAGAACTGGAAAAAGATTGTCCTGTCCGTTATTAATGGCCTGCTCATCCTCCAGTCATTGTTTATGAACGGCGGAGGCCTGTGGTCTTCTATTACCGAATTACTCAACATTTTTGAGAATGACAAGAGCTCAATCCGTGGCGCATTCTCATGTGGGGATAACTCTATTTAGATTTGAAGTCAAGGTGAACTTATAGATATTATGAAGCCAGTGTGTTGTATATAGCGATTGAGTGATAAATTATGATTATACCTCGTCCACTTGATCTTTACTTGCACATTTATACCTTGCAGACTGTATTTGTGCTGTGCCTTACTATTCCACTGCACTTTTGTCAGTCGCTTCATACGTGTAGTTGGTGAAATCTTGCGTGAAATACACTTCCTGGCCGGCACTGTACGTTAGTCTCGGTGCAAATTCCAAATATCCTTCTTTCGCTCGGATCAATGATGTTGAAGATGCGTATATCCGGCAACAAAGAGATGGCTTGGGACTTCTTTGACAGTTTGGACCAGGTATTTGTAAAAATTGATTTAGAATTTGCAGTAATGCGTGACGAATGTGACACTTCTTTTCGGAGATAGCTGTGATGCTAGTTACGGAAATATCGATGAGTGGAAAGGCTTGTGCAAGCATCGACAAATTAGGAGTAGGCAGAAAAATTGCTGAAATGTCTCAAATCGCAGGAGAAAGCCAGTGACAGAGACAAATATAGAAAAAGATTGAACTCGCAAGGGTGAGGATACATCAAGGCCATCAATCTACAAGATGGCTTTGACAAGGTAGCATCTTGAGTGAGGGCGTCAAGCTTCGGGAAATGTATCAGATATACCCTACCTTATTTGCCAGCGCGGCATGCTTGAGTGCCTCGTTTTCTACGAGTGCTGTAGCTGGATGTTTGTTACTTCCGTATTGGGAAACTTCAGACATGAGTCACTATGCATCATGTTGTATCGCCCTAGACTAATTCCTAGTAATCCGGTTCCTATTACTAGATGGTGGCAGGGGTTATGGGTTCGTTGATTTAGCCGCCACGGAAGCGTCCGCTGTAGGATATACCCACCTCACCTGCGATGAAAAGTGCAGTCCGAGAGTTCATACATCTCACATTCGGTTATAACAGTGTCGGTAATTCGTCTGTTGAATTTAAGGGAAATCGTAATGAGTAGACTGCCTTCGTAGCAACAGTATACACTGCTGGCCTTTGTGTGAAGCTGTCATTTCTTACACATCTAAATAAGAACCAAGAAGCACATACTGTTTGTAGTAACCGAGCCTACTTCTTGATGATTGACAAAATCTTTTCGTGGCGCCATTAAAATCGCTTCGATCAGTGTAAGCTTACAAGTCTCCAATATGGTGGACTGATAAGGAGAATCGCTCCAGCTGAGCCCCTTGTGCCACTAATCGCATCATCACAGACCCAAACAAGTTCATTGCACCATGTAAATGAACGGAATCAAGAATTTCTCATCGTAATACATCGCAATCCCGGTCTGGTGTAACAGTGTCTACTTCCATACAAAATGATTCATAATGAGCCCTTTGACGTTGTTATGCATTGACCGGTGTTGGTTACAGAGACCAAGACTCGGTTGATAAGCCAGACCGACGCAGTGAGATATAACAATCATATAGAATCCTGTACCAGAGCATTTGAAACATCGAGTGCGAAAACTTTCCTACAAAGTAATCATTTCTCACATACGGTAAGGGATTTCTTGTTTTCTCATTCTGTTTCTCGCTCTCTTGATATGATGCATAACATTTTGCCGATCTGAGGTTACTCGCAGTGAATACTGTGCCTTTGAAGACGCACTTAGCCGACATCGCCTGATCACTTTACCACTCTGCTTATCATAGTTCTTTGAGATACGAACACAGTGTTTACTAACGTTAAAAACTTTTTCTAGTTATTCGTGTTTTCTGCCCAGCAGAAGTCCTATAAGTATTAGGTCTATCGTTGTGATATAGGCAGATCAACGGGGTTTCTTTTTGGTTGGTGTTGCATTAAGGTGCGATTTTATTTTGAGGAGAGTTTGGCCATTTTAAATATAGATACTCTGCACAGGGAAGCCAGCAAGCCCGATTGGGCCAGCTGATATGTTTTTGGATGAGAAATACTCTTGGCTAGCAGCCTGAGCGGTTTGAAAGACCCCGATGTTTTCTGCAACGATTTTCAGATGCGAACAGAAGTACAGTCTTCTGAACTAGCCGGGCACTTAGGCAGCTTCCACTAGTTAAGCTTGAATGCACCCTCAGGTCGAAAACGGCGTGGGTAACCAAAAGCAGAAGTTTGGTCTCAAGCCACATGTCTTGGCTGTTGGCAGGGCTTGAAAGCTACCATGGTATTGGTCACGGTTTGAGGTGTCGTATTGCCACTTGATACACATCATCAACGTAAGTGCGTGTCTCTCTGAATTGAATGGCATGCCTACTTTCAGCAATTGATAGACCTGGAACCAATCATATCACTCTTCTCTGATTCTGGCAGTCCGAGCTTAATGGTGTTTAGTGACGGCTGGCATGGCTCAGCACAGCGAAGGCCTGTAGTGTAAACGGACGAGAAGGAGGCCAGAAGGGGTCTAGGTAACAACCAGTAGCTTGTAACAACCGAAAGATCTAGATTCAAGTATAAACTAGCTAGAGTGAAAATTACCAGACACTTTCATTCCTCTGAGCTTCACAGTAATGGCGGTATTCTCGTGGCAGATCGAGATCAGTGTTGGATCAACGCAAGACCACTTTTCCTCACAGCCACTGCCTTAAAAGAGGCAACACTAACAGCTAACTTGAAGTTGGAATGTTCAGGCGTCACCCATTGTGTCACCCGGCCGCCATCCTTATCATACTTTGAGTAAAATACCCTGCAAAAGCATTAAATGACCTAACTATCTCCCTACAGGGCTTTATCACATCCTTGGCGTCACACTAAGATAATCTTATCACAGATAAACTACACAATACGCAGATCGAGACTGGTCTTTGATCCGTCACGTTTGTCGGTTTTCAGAATCATGAGCTCATTTCTAGCTCGTCACACGTGGCTAGATAAGAATGGAAATCTGAGTTCATTTATGTGACAAGCTGCCCACGCGCCGTAGGTGTGCCCCTGTTGGCGATTCGCTTTTCTTTTTTTACTGATCCCCTCTATCGTGTTTCATTAGGCAGCAAGTACCATGCTGT
This sequence comes from Fusarium continuum, assembly GCA_013184455.1. NCBI lineage: Eukaryota > Fungi > Ascomycota > Sordariomycetes > Hypocreales > Nectriaceae > Fusarium > Fusarium continuum. The sequence continues at coordinate 21,620 of JABCKB010000476.1, forward strand.
TACCATCTCGGGACAATTGGAGTGTCAACCATGCCCAGATTGACACTCTATTCATTGCTCAGGATGTTTTTGTAATTGTATGTTTTACTGAAGAATGACTGCTCTCTTCTTGCTAACGACTCCGTCTAGACCAGCGCGACGTTGTCGCTTTACAACGCCGCGGAATTACTGACAATGATCTTCATCACCTTCAAGAGACGTTCTAGTCTTTACTTCTGGAGCATCTTGCTCACATCATTTGGCATCATTCCGTATTGTCTTGGCTGGCTGATAGTCTACTTCGATCTTACCTACGATTATGTAGGCATGATCATCGACACCATCGGCTGGGCTCTCTTGATTACTGGTCAATCTGTTGTTTTGTATTCCAGACTTCACCTTATCGTCACTGATGTCAAGATTCTACGATCTGTACTCATCATGATTATCATCAATGGACTTACTTGGGTAAGTCTCGCAGCCCAGTCCGACAAACTCTTTCGGAACTAATGATACACCAAGCACACAACCATGACTGTATTGCTCTTTGGAACCGAGTATAGCCCCAAAGATAATAGACGCGGTTTCAATAACGTCTTTAATATTACAGAAAAGGTTTCGATGATCTGTTTCTATACACAAGAGCTCATCATATCTGGTCTATATATCTGGAAGACATCCGAAATCCTCAAAACAGCTTTCGGCAATACGCGAAGTCTTTTGTGGAAGTTGGTTTTGATCAACGTCGTCATTGTCATGATGGATATTGGCTTACTGGTCCTCGAATTCAAGAATTATTACGTTTGGGAGCAGGGTGTCAAGGTGGTTACATACTCGGTCAAACTCAAGTTGGAATTTGCTGTTCTCGGGGAACTCATCGACTTTATCCGGAACCGCAGCGGAACGCAAGCACGCTCGAACAAAGACTCTCGAAATCAAACCACGCTTGTGCCACTCTCGTCTGTGAGTAAAGGAAACAATAAGGGCACTGCGACTGCTAGGGAATATGTGCCTGGAGGCGAGGTTCAGACGAGTACGACCATTGCGGCTTCACGTACAATGTCAGACTCTACGGTTGGAGACAGGATACACGTCGTGAGAGAGGTGGACGTGGAGAGTTTGTCGGCATATCCGAGAGATGATGGGAGCACTGACGGATTGTTCGACCGTGTACCTGAACCGCCTGCATCAGCATCGCTTGGTATGGCATTTTAGTATATAGAATGATGATTAATCTGTTCTGATACTAAACGTCTGGGACAAGTCTAAGTGTGAGATTTTGGTCTATCCTTCGATTTTTTCCAAGTTCCAGATTGTATTAGTGGCTCGCTCTTCGAAAGGGAGTTGGTATACTAGGCTTTGATTCGACATTGTGCTCTAATTCTACGCGTCTTCACTGATAGAGATGAAGAATTGGATGTAGTGTTCTTCACGAGCTTTGCATTATCCAGAAGATCTCTGGCTTTTTACTCAAGCCCATCTAACATATGGGTAAATTAAAATATCAGTTACTGCGGCTTCTATCGCTCGGCACACAACCAGTCTTTCCATTTGGTCTTTCTTGTCAGCGATTCCATGAAAATTTCATTGAGCAGTTCACCTAAGTTCTACGTGATACTCCCTCATCAATCGTCTCTCGAAAAGTAGCGCCAAACAACAGCAGGTTCATCTAAATTTTAACGGAGCAGCCATCGCCTTGCTCCGCTCACGGAACTACCTTTCTCTCTGGCAACCCCTGAAGCTTTCTAATCATCAATGCCAGATTATCGTGTTCAGGGGTTATCGTAGGGAATTTACTGCACCAAATCCACGATGGATGAGATTCCAGATCAAGAAAGAAAACCTGCCGCGTGGCCAGATTTTGCATAAGTTTGGATGAAAAGTGACTCTATAACCGTTTCGCGTACCGATGTTCCCTATTCGAAAGAGGAGAATAGGGCGCTGACCACTCTAGAGGCAAAGTCTGGTGGGGGCCATTACCCTCTGTCAGGAGGTGTGCCTGTGCCATTTACGGAAGACTATATCCAACTTGTCAATAACTCGATCATTTTTAACTATTTTCTAGATGCTGCTGTCTTTGAAACTCGCTGAGTTATCAATCTTGGATGAACTTGACGGCCAGTATCTGACCCTTGGTCGGGCTTTTCTGAATACTTGCAGCATATCATAATTTCAGTTAGCAAAGCCAAATATTATAAGTCATGTACATAACTAAAGAGGCCAAAACACCTTTGCAAGAGTGACAAGTTGCACGGTTCGTCTGAGCCCGCATCTAGAAGTAAAAGGTACACCGGCTGCTTTGTAGTTTGAGTGCCTCACGACAGACAAGTGTGCCTCCAAGGGCGAATCAAAGATCAGAAGAAACTGCGATGTTTGAAAAAACATCGAATAGAATTGTGACACAATGCACTGCCCCTCTAAGGCATTTTACGCAGCCTGATTCCCATGACCTGATAATCTCGCTTCCCCTCCTCAGAAACGAACCTCAACTTCCAGCTCCATTGCAACCAATATGGATCCCGTTTCATTAGCATTTAGCGTCGTGTCACTATCTATGCAGCTAGTGCAGACAACAAGCGCCATCAAAGACCTGATCTCAGCTTATAAGTCCGCAGCGAAGGAGCTCGACAATCTCTCCGACAAGCTTGAAGACATTGAGACTATATGCTCTTCGCTCGAGGTTTTCCTTTCAGAAGTTGACAACCCAAACCGAAGGCCTTGGCAGGCAAATCTTCTCAAAAAGCTTCATCGTGTCATCCGCGAGTGCTATGACAAAGTCTCGGATGTCTATGAAGTCATCAAGAGGATTTCCACAAAGCACCAAAAAGGCCGCAACCCCTTGAGAAACGCAGGCTTTTTATTCTTACAACACAGAGATCGGATCGTTTCTTGTACCGATAGTTTAGACCAATCACTTTCCTCGCTTCAGTTATTCATCACAGCAAACATATTGTACGTTCTTTTTATCTTTCGGGATGCGTGTTCTAATTTTTCAGGGCCATGAGCATGAGACCGTCCCACAGATCGCACCCCCCACGCTCCATCGGTACAGCTATACCAACAGCAAGACAACATCCAGCTGAGGCAACACTCGCTCCGAAAATAAATGACTCTCAACCAGCTAGGCATGAGTCGGAAGGTGTTGTGGAGGAATGGAGATACGAATGGATGGAATTGGTCTTTCTACAGAAGACGCGAAGGCTAAAGACAGTTGCAGGTTCGACTTATTGGGGTTCATCAAAAACTCAAGATGACACGACTTTCACCTTGGGATCCTCGTTGCTAAACTTGTACATCAAGTTGTCGATAAGGCGGGGATACCTTGCCCCTTTTTGTGTTGCTCTGCAGATACCGCGTGTTTTGTCGATCTACCAAGGGCCGACTGACCTTGGTATCAAAGTCAAAAATGCCTTTGAAATTGATGACTTGAGGACGGTTCAGGGATTCTTCAGAGAGGGGTTACTGACAACTGCTACGGTAGTGACATGGAGGGACTACGATCCTGAAAATGAGGCGTCTTTGTTAGGTGTAAGCTCTCAGTAATCGGTAATAAAGGGACTCACTAATATTCTGATAGCTAGCGGCAGTTGCGAGATCTCGACATGTTCTCGCTTTTTTAATATCCCAGATGAACGATTTTGATCAAAGGTGCGTTTTTAAAAGAAAAAGTACATACATCCTATCTTGTTTTAACATCTGTAGGAATCACTTTCCTACTTACTCCTTTCAACATCGAACACTCAAGACTGAAGATGAACTCTACAGCACTCTTGACTATATCAACTTACGCAAAAGATGTATGACTCCACAGGAGTTCCACGCAGTCTTGAGGGGAGTGGAGGACTATTACTACGTCAGATGTTGTATAGAAGCTTGCCTACAATTCTTTCCCCATGACTCAGAACCTTTCGACTTCGGTGTGTTCCTACACATTCTCAGGATTTTTGGTCGCCCTTTATCTACCGGTGATAATTCACTAGAAGGGTGGGCGTCCTTAGTGGCCGATGCTATCGCGCGAGGCTTGGACATATACTCTGACGGTGACGCAAGTACCTTAACTCAGATTATGTACCGCCAGAGCAGCTCTGACGAGTCCCTGGAAAGTGTCCACCGCTGGATCGATATGCTGGAATTGGCAGGGGTTGACACGGAACGATATTTACAGGTTGAGACAGATCTCTCTCTTGCCACTTGGGAAGAGATGGAGAAAATCTTTCCCGACCCTGCTTCCATTGCATCGTGCATTCGACGAGTTCCTCGTGTGAAATATTCCAGGGGTAGACGAGTTCCATACTGGATCGAGACGATTGACGATACATGCCCCTTACGAGATCTCTTGACTGAATTCCCACACCTCCGACACTTTTCAACCTTAAGAAATCGAGTGGCTGCCACGTCTACCATGCAGCAGTATCAGGCATGGAAGAATGGAGACACCCTAGACTCATCACACCCGTCAATGATCTCATGGCCAGTTTGCCCACCTCTCCAACGAGAAACCCCACGTCGTCGCCCATCTTGGTGGATCACTGGTGAGGAGCGAAAGAAAGCGCTTGAATGGGTAGATCGGGCATGCGACCTAATGCAAAGCCGTTTCGAGCGAAAACAGATGCGCAAACAACATAAAGAGCGTCGCAAAAGAGGACAATCTGACAACGGGTCAATGCCGGGAGCTTGGATAGAGTGACCGCCATTAAGCAAAATTCTGATGAGTGAGACAAGACACCAGATTGAGTTTAGGTAGAGAACTATCCAAAGATTGTTTAATCTCAAGAGGTATTTCAAGAGGTATCCTTTTATGGGCAGCGAGGACTATCACTACCCTAGAGATAAGCCAAGTGACACCCCTGTACGCTCATTGCTCCTTGCGATTGGTAGATGACGACGCGTCTCACACGCTAAAGTGAAACAGCGTCATCATCCTTGACAGAAGAAATCTCAAGGGGCCTCTCGTCGAATGTCCAATCACCAACTTCCCCCAAACCCGAAATACCTATCCACTCCCTCAGAGCATGGTCGTAAATCGAAGCCGTCGAGGCGAACATGCATCACATCACGAAACCGATATCATTTCGTCACTGCTAGAGACGCAGAAATGCCGAATCCCGCAGCAAAAGATGATATGGATCGTCGAGAATCTCGAATGTCTGGGCCGCAGACAGAGCAAAAAGAGAAAGCTCACCACACATGAGGACGACAAACGCGAATCACCTTACTGGTTCCGCAAAGACGTCAACGGCTTTACTAATAGCAACTTCGTTGCTCTATCCTACACCTGGGATGCTTCGAAGCATGAAACCCAGAATCCCAAAGACGAACGTCATTTGATCGAGACTAGAGACGGACAAGAAGCTTGGCGCTCTCCAGTTCGAAATTCTGTGCTCGAGAGGATCTCAAAGTACATGCAATGTCATGATGTGCCACTTTTATGGATTGACCGGCATAGCATACCGCAGAAGAAGTGCAAGCAACCAGCGTGTTCACACGAAGAATGCAGGCAAAAGAGGCATGCCCTTGATGCCATGGATTGGGTTTACTCACTAAGTGACCACCCCGTTGCTCTGCTTGGCCGTCCTATCCAAAGTGAAGACGAGATGAAGACCTTGTCTTCCATACTGAAGGGTGCACTAGTCAAATGCCACGACGGCGGATTTTCTCTGTCAAGAAACGCAGACCACAATCAAGCGCAGAAGATGCTGCATCTCCTCTACGAAATCACATGCGATAAATGGTGGACAAGAGCGTGGACTTTCCAAGAGAACTACAGAGCCGGCCTCAAGATGACGCTTCTCATTCACCACGGTCCAGATCTTGAAGAGACAAAGCGGTCTATCTTAAGCGGCAAGAAGCCAATGTTTGGCACCATACCAGGCGAGCTAAGTGTCCAATCAGTCAAGTTCTCAGAGAGCGCTACCAAATTCTGTTTGGCGTTTCGTTGCCATGACTTTAAGACAAGAGAGGACGAAGAGAAGATCAGTCATATTTTGGCAACTGCTGGGAAATACACACTATTACTGCCCCCGTCTAGCTCCATGTCCGGTACTATTGTATCTGACGTTCGACTACGAGGTGTAACGGAGCCTTGGGACTGCTTGGCGATTATCGCCAACTGCTGCCTATACGCGACGAGACTGAACAGCATGCGACTTCGACAAAACGGCGAACACGGCCCGAGTCTTGACCTGTCAATACTGGCATTGCGTCTTTTGAACGGGGAGATTCTAAAGAATGACAAACCATCTAAATCTCACGGAACAATCATTGAGCAGCTGAACGATTTGTTCTTTGATAACTTCCAAGCCCCTGAAGGGAAGAAAAGATTGACCTTCAACAAGAGCTGTCGCTTTTTTGACGTTGAATTCTCAAAATCAGGCATAAAGACAAGAGGCCATGTGTGGAAGCTAGGCGAAACAATCAGCGCACCGAAATCTTCACCACGCTTATCACAACCAAGTAAAAAAGGCAAACAGCAATCATCAGACCACCAAAGAACACGCTTACGGCAGTTAGTTGAGCTTGTTAAGGCGAAGAAAGGACGAAAGCACGCCGGGATCGCTGACGATATGGAAGATTTTCTTGAGGAAGATGCTCTTGTCGTGGATGAGGACGATTCTTTCAGTCTTGGCTATCGCAGGCTGATGGCTAAGGAGGTTGTTAGGGCCTTGGACGCAGATCAGACCCTGTCACTAGGCTATCTCTGCGATCCATCAGGTCAGCCTACGATAGCACGGGCGATTTTCATTCGTGAGCCACGTTCCGATGGGGCAGAAGAGCTCTTGGGCCAGCAGGATGATGAACTGGCGCATGTTTTTACGTCACTCTGGTCTGAAGACAGTAAGGATGAGGAGTATCTCGCCAACGATCTGGACCACCACGTGTCACTTGGCGTTCGTATTTCTGATGATGATTACAAGGGACCACCGCGACTGTACACCAAAGAGTGGGTTCTTGGGTTGTGTTTCTTTGGCGGTGCTGCGACCTACGATGTGGTGTTTCCATGGCCTCGACTCCTGACAGAATAGAGGATCGAGTGGCGTGTATAATATTAATTGTATGAAAAGGGTGGGAAAACCCGGAATATTTATGCTAGTTGTATGGATTTGATGTAGTTTAAAGTGCTAAGAATTAACAAGGGAATGCATCACAGCAGAATCACCGAGAGTAGAGGTTGTAACGAGCAGCATTCTGAAGATAAATCAGACTGTACTCGTGTTTAAAACGATCAGATTGTTCATTAAAGCCATTAATCAGTGTAAACGCGCGTCTGTGCAACTATCGTTATCAAGGGCCACGCCACTCGATGAGACGCACACCTAGATTGCCATTCCATGCTTATAGGACGTAGCGGAAATGGGGATTCTGTGACGTGTTGTTAGACTCTCTCCGGCACACAAGAAGGGATAATCAGTAGGTCTTACCTCAAAATCAGTCATATCGGTTCCATCTGTAAATGATGGATCTTCGTTGTTTGTTCCTGCAGCCGCTGCCGCTGCATCTCGTCGTGCGTTTCGTCTGACCAGCAGAAGTCTCAACAGAATCGCAATAACCATCTGAGCGATCGAGCAGCCGAGGATAGTGATACATCCTGTCTGATACAGAGGGGCCTCGGAACCCAAAAAGGCGTGAGGGCCAATAACGTTGCCGGCGCAGTAGGCGATGAACACCATGGCTGAGGCTGTGATACGCTTGGTATAGCCACCCAGATTGCTAGCAGGCATCTGCATCGCTAGAACAAGAGAGCAGACGAAGCTACCGATGATGTAGTACCCAAAGAGAACGCCGACCTTGTGGTGCTCACGATCAAGCTTCCAGAGCAGACTGACTCCGATCATGGTGGGAATAAGGTAAAGAGCCATGATGATGGTACGGCAGTTCTTGACGCGAGAGGCAATGAAGGTACCGGAGAGGATGTAGAACACCTGGAACGCACCCAGGGGGATGCCCAGTGCAACAGTCTCTAGAGGATCCTTGACAACGCCCTTGACAATGAGCTTACCAAAGTTGGCGATGCCTCCATTGATGACTTCGTTGAGAAGCATGAAGAAGAAGAGAAGCCAGACTTGAGGGTCGATGAAAGCCTCGCGGATCTGGCTCCACTTGATGGTTTTGTTCAAGACACCAGTCCGAGCGAGACGGCCACGACCGATGAGAAGAGCACGCTCCTCGAGACTGAATTGACGGGCCGTCATGATGCTATCAGGGAGGACAAAGAGCAGAAGGATACCCCAGATCACTGCCATACCACCGCAAGTCATGAAGACGGCCTTCCAGATGGGGAAGTTCTTGATCTGACCGATACCGTAGGTGAGGATACCGCCGAGCTTTTACGCGTTAGTAAAACATCCTTAGAGGCAGAAGAGGGATCTTACCATAGCTCCAACACCGTTGCAGCAGTAAAAGATACCTGCTCTGAAAGGCTGCTGCTCACGGGTGTACCACATGGAAACAATCATCATGAAACACGTCGTGATCGGCGCCTCAAAGACACCAAGGAAGAAGCGGCACGCCGCCAACGAACCAAAGTTATTCCCCGCCGCCGTCAGAAGCAGCACACTTCCCCAGGCAATCACGCAGCCCGAAATAACCTTGGCCATGCGTGTCTTCTGCGCAAGGAACAGCCAGGGGTACTCGGCAGCCATGTACGCAAAGTAGAAAATACTAGCGAACCAACTGTACTGCTCGGACGAGATGCCCGTGTCGGTGAAGAGGTCAAAGACAGCTGCGTAGGACAGCGCGCTCTTGTCAATGTATTGCAGCAGATACGTGCCCATGAGCAATGGCAGCAGGATCAGGTCGACCTTGCGGATGAGTTTCTTGTTGAGGGCCGCGTCGCCGAGGAGTTCGTCGATGTACTCGTTGCTGAAGTTGTGCTCGCGGAGGAACGTTTCTGTGGCGTCGAGCTCGACAACTTCGCCGGGGGTCATGGAGTCGAGCTTGGTCATTGCGATGTGCTCCTCTGCCTCTGTGGCTTTGTAGGGTAGTTTGTCCTCGGGCAATTGCCCTTTTGTGGATTTTAGTGACATTGTGTTTGGGTGGTGAGTCAAGAAGGACTTGACGTCTATGATGTTGAGAGCAAAGAACGAGACTCAATGTTTAGGATGAGAGTAAAGAGCAAGGTTGGAGGTGCTGAGGATCATAGCCATGACGGGGAGGGAGGCCAACGACCCATATACCCGTTCTAATCTCTCGCTAAACCAACGATAGGGAAAAATCCGGGGTACATAATCTTGGTATCAAGGACAGTGCTTTAGCCCTATCAGCCTATCTCTAGATTCTATCTAGACCATCTTACAGCTGTCGAGTCAAGGACACTCAGGCCTGCCAATAGGAACGGCTCCATCTGCAATAACTTTGCGGGGTTTCGGCCTAGTCTCACTTGGCTGTTATCTCCCCCTCTGATACTCGGTCCTCAGATCTAACCTCCGGGTGCCCGGTTCCAAAAATCGGCATCTTTCAACAGGCGAGTTTGCGGGGTAGAACCAAGTTGGCCGATCAAAGCCAAGAGAAATGGCTGATTTATCGCTCAGATTGGAATGATAGGAGCGACTTCCGGTTATCTTTCCCCGGTATTGTTGTCTCTAAAGCCGTTGTCGGAACTGGCCCATACAGATCGGAGGACATTTTGGTCTCCGACGAGGACCATCCTCAACCTCTGATGGCGCTACTCTAACGCAGAGTTCCGTCACCTGTTCAGTCTTTTAGTGTATTTAACCACCAAAGCCTCACAATCCCATTCAATATCGCCGTAACAAATCAGCCGTCAACATGGGTAGCCAAATCAGTCCAGACTCTCCCACAATCTCTCTCCCCCAGGGCAAGCTCGTCGGCGTCAAGCTGAACGAGTCTCTACCCCAGCCCGTAGACGGTTGGTTGGGCGTCCCCTACGCTCTACCACCCACGGGCGATCGCCGCTTTCGCCTCCCTGCCAAAGTAACCCCCTCACCTGACACCGTTGTCGACGCCTCCAAGTATGGCCCTGCAGGTCCCGGTAAGCGATTCTTGGCAGGGCCACCGCTTGATTACAGCGAGGACTGTTTGACGGCCAACATCTTTCGCAAGTCTGCGGGTAAGCATGAGAAGCTGCCTGTTGCTCTATATATCCATGGCGGTGCGTTTAATAGAGGCTCGTCAAATATGCACAAGACGGCCTCGATGGTGGCGAATGCACCCGAGCCGTTTATCGCCATCAGCTTCAATTACCGCATTGGAGCCCTGGGGTTTCTACCGTCGAGTTTGAGCGCTAAAGAGGGTGTTCTCAACCTTGGTCTACGGGATCAGATCCTCATGATGGAATGGGTTCAAGAAAACATTGAAGCTTTTGGAGGTGACCCTAGTAACGTCACCTTGTTTGGTCTTTCAGCTGGTGCTCACTCTGTAAGTTACAACTCTCAAATGACCAGACCCGGTTACTTATTTATTACAGATTGGCCACCATGTTATGCATTACAAGGAGGGAGTTGCACCTCTCTTCCACAAAGCCATCATAGAGTCTGGAGCTCCCACATCGCGAGCAGTTAGACCCTACAATGCCCCCATTCACGAAGCCCAATTCAGGGACTTCCTCCGAGCGGTTGGAGTACCTGAAGATCTACCAGAAGACGAGATCTTCCCCTATCTGCGCAAACAACCTGAAAAAGTCATCACCAACGCCCAAACCGTCACCTTTGACAAATACAACCCTTCCCTTCGTTGGGCATTCCAGCCTGTCATCGACGGCGACATTATTGCGCGACCACCTCTCGAGACATGGAAGCAGGGAAAGTGGCACAAGGTGCCTATCATGACTGGCTTTACCACCAACGAGGGCTCGCTCTACGTCGACAAGACCATGTCTGAATCTTCTCAATTTCGACACTTCTGGGCTGAGTTGCTGCCCTTACTTACCTCTGAAGACTTGGACACCATTGAGAAGTTGTACAAAGACCCAGCGAAATATGATGACTCCGAGTATAAGGAGACGCGTAAGGATGTGGGCGCGCAGTACAAGCGCATCGAGGCTGCATATGCCCACTACGCCTACGTTGCTCCCGCGCGACAAACCGCCGAACTGGCATCCCCTTCAGTCCCGGTCTACCTATACCACTGGGCGGCCATCAGCACCGTAAACAACGGCGCGCAGCACGCCGACAACATGGGATACGAAGTCTGCGATCCCAAAATTGTCGCCGTTTCTGCCACACAAAACGACCTAGCCAAGACGATCAACCACTATGTCACCAGCTTTATCACCAAGGGCGACCCCAATGCCGTTGCTGGAGACTATGCAAAGAGGCCCAAGTGGGAGCCCTACGATGCTAAAGATCCCAAGGTGTTGCGGTTTGGCGAGGGGAATGAGGAGTTGATTGGAGGTGATGTTGGCACGACGGCGGCGTTTGTGAGTGATGATTGGGCTCGCAAACAGTCTGAGTTTTGGTGGAGCAAAGTAGATATCTCACAGCAGTAACTGTAGAGTATAAACACAAAAAGAAAGAAGAAAACAAATGAATAAATAAGTACCAACATACTTGGAGGTGAACCGAGGCCGACTCGCGTCATGAGGGATCTGACGCTACGCCAATTTGACGGGTTCATACGCGCTACAGGCCTGTTCAACGAGCGTCCCGCGTCCAAAGTGCCTGTCAGCGGCTCCATAACAGTCAAACTTGTAGCTGAATGGGCCTGTTCAGCTGAAAACGGGTCATTTTGCTTGCTGGTAGCTTTGGTATGACGATGATGATGACCGTGGTGATTACCGGTAATGTTGGCAGCGCGACGCGTCACGGCGCCCGCCCCCAGCAGCCTAGCAAGTGTCTGGATGAAATTGAGCCAATCATGCAAGCCTATAGGAGCTCACACCCGATGTTTCCTCTTTTAGGCGCCTCTTCAGTCGAGAACAGGTATTCCAGAGGCCCTTGGTGCTCCCCAAATGTAACTGGGCGTCATTGTGTTGCCACCCAAATAAAGAACAATTGCGCTAAAGTTTTAGGCAGCTGTGTGCTGTGGACAACCTTGAAATACCTTATCTACAGTAATAGGCACCTCTGTTAAACCCAAAGCCGTTTTACTTTATCAAGTCGCTGAAAACTTTCAAACCCTTTTGTTTTATACTGATCCATTCTTTTAAACAGCTATTTATAACTATTTGAAGAGAGTCTAGTCACGCCTTTGTTTCTCCTCTCGGCAGATAAATGTCCTACAGTAAGACAAGTTCCCTTAGGCTAACAAATAACCTGACATTTTAAGTAGATGTTCGCACGAACTCTTACCAGTACACGGATAGAGAATTAATCTTCAATGATTACATACCAAAGGCTGTTGGAAACGACCTCACCGTATACGGCGCGGCCGTTTTGTCCCAACCTAGATGGGGGCACTCGTCAACGTTCCTCGGCGTTCCCCAAGATGGATCAGGCTTCACTTCCCTCTTCAGACAACCGCAGCCTCCACATGATCATTTTATATCTCGTGAAGAGTTTAGTTCCGAAGACCGGCAGTTCAATGGATACCCGACCATCAAAAACGAGGCTCCATCACCAGAACGCATAGAAGCTGTCGCTGGAGATCCGTATTCTACCACGTCTTCGTCGTTACAGTCACAGTCACAGGTAAAAAATATGCCCAGCCAAAGGAGTAAAATTCCACTCGATAAGGGAGAAGATCCAAAGTCCGGTAGACGAAATGTGGGAGGCGACAGCAAAAATGATGATATTCTAAGGAAACAAGGGAATGGGATCAGCAGCATCATCGATCGCAAAAAACACGAAAAGTCAAAACCTGTGCGAGAAAGAAACCGCATTGCTGCTAACAAATGTCGCATAAGAAAGAAAAAGGACATCGCAAGACTCGAATGTGATGAAAAGGCCATAGAGCAACACTACAGAGAACTGTCTCATTGTGTGGACAACCTGAACCAGGAGATCTTGTATCTCAAGATGCAACTACTGCAGCACACGAATTGCAGCTGCGCGTCAATACATCTTTACATCGAGAGAGAGGCACAGCAATACATTCACACTCTGGGGCCGAGGTGAATGCTGATACGCAGCACATAGAAACAATGAATTAATACAATACGAGCATGTGTGATGGTGCTCTTCGAATCAGAGCAACCACGTTCCGATGACCAACAAATTACCGCCTGCAGTCTATCTGCGTTGGAAAAAGACTTTGAGCCAACAGGATCAGGGTCGGGTTAATATAACGAAAGACGTCATTCGACCTCTTCAAGGTATCGAATATATAGGCTTATAGTTAGATCCTAAAAGGCGGAATGTCAAGAGACGAAGACAGCATCAGCTTAACTGAAGATACGTATCTTAACAAATAGCCAAAATCAAGCTTCCCTGAGTTACGTTACAGGAGCAGTATACCGTGGAACAGCACGTAGGGATGACGAAGTGACTGGTAATAAGCCCGCGTGTGGATTGGGCCAGCGCAAGTGACCTGGATGGTAGGTAGCATACGTGCAAACCCGATGCGTCACCCAATCTTCGATGGACACTCAGCGGCCCTTGTTTTTTTGGGCGGTTTGGTATAATATTAGTGACAGACAGCTCAGCGCTTGCTCTGGAACTCCGTTCCATAATACTTCTGGCCTTCAAACTCCGACAGAGCTATGATTGGTAAGCAACAACTCCATTCCATCCTCTCCCTCAATACTGAAGCCTTTCGGTCGATTCTACTGCCTTTACATCTGCCATAGCTAACCTCGACTGTGTGCGCAGCCTATCCAGCCTTTCGAAAACAGGTCCGTCGAACTTGGACCACCCGAAGAGCCCACCGCATCTACAGCGACCATGAAGCCGCCAACCCGGGCTTCTACAACGAAGGGTCGCCTTTACTCAGTGCGACATCTGAGAACGATGGAATGGCGAGGCGCGTTTTCGACGGAACAAGCACTCCAGGCACAGACGACCCGAATCGCTTGGTGAAATGGCCTGCGAACGCGTTCCACGTTACCAAGGTGACGCTGATGAGCAGTAAGCATGTCTGCCGCTTGCTTGTTTGAACGACGACTGAGTTGACACTATAGACTATGTCAACATACTACTCCCATTCGTGCCAGTGGGTATCGTTGCCGGCGCACTTGGCTGGAAGCCCGCAGTTGTATTCTCGATGAACTTCATCGCCATTGTTCCCCTTGCAGCGGTGCTAACCTTCGCGACGGAAGAAATTTCCATCCCACTTGGGGAAACCTTTGGAGGGCTGCTGAATGCCACCTTTGGCAACGCGGTTGAGCTCATTGTGAGCATCATCGCCCTCAAGAAAAACCAAATTGCCCTTGTGCAGTCGTCAATGCTTGGCTCTATCCTATCCAATCTTCTTCTCGTCATGGGCAGTAGTTTTCTCATCGGCGGCATTTTTAATATGAAGGATGCCTCGGGCAACGGTATCCAGCAGACCTTCACCAGCGCAGTGGCTCAAACGACATGCTCCTTGTTGGCGCTGTCAGCCGCTTCGATGATCATCCCCGCTACTGTGAGCAAACCCCAACAGCCCAGTCTACAAAGGATTTTGCTATAATCAGTAGATGAGAAGGATACTAATCTCGGTTTGTAGCTCTACAGCATTCTTTACAGCGCAGGTAAACAGGGCAAAGTCGAAACCATCCTCTGGCACTCACGCGGAACGGCCATCATCCTTCTGATACTCTATGTCTTGTATCTGTGCTTCCAGCTGCGGACGCACAAGAACCTATTCAGTGCAGGAAGCAGTGAAGCTTCCGAGATTGATGAGAGTGAGGACGAACCTGAATCAGTAATGAGCCCTTGGGCTGCTGCGGCGGTGATGATCGCCGTGATCGTTCTCATCTGCTTCTGTGCGCTGTACCTGATTGGCAGCATCGACAGCATCGCCAAAGACTCAAATGTCACCATGAGTTTCATTGGATTGATCATGATTCCTATTCTTGGCAATACGGCCGAGCATGCAACGGCCTGTGTGATGGCTGCACGGAACAAAATGGATTTGGTGAGTTACAACCCTTTTCTGGACAGATTGTTTCATCATCATCGACTGACAAGTTTCATAAAAGGCTACTGGCGTCGCTATCGGATCCAGCGTTCAAATTGCGCTACTTGTAACTCCGCTGCTGGTTGTGCTGGGCTGGGTGATCGATGTGCCCATGGGTTTGAATTTCAATATTCGTGAGTTATGAAGGGGCCTTTCCTCACATCGATATTCTTGCTGATATCTGGTACAGTTGAAATAATAGTCTTCACTGTAACTGTTCTAGTGGTGACGGACACGATACAAGATGGAAAGTCTAATTATCTGGAGGGAGCCATGGTCAGTATATGTCTCGTTACCCTTCACTACCTACAACATACTGATTACATTGTAGCTTGTTGGACTCTATGGTGTTATTGCCTTGGCATTCTGGACCATCCCAAGCGGAGCTCTGGGAACCGGGCGGGGATGAACATGAGGTTGTGATGTGCTGCCGGTTTGAACATTCAGCGAATTTGGGTTGATAAGTCTGTACCTTGTTGTTGTAGATGTATTTATTCTAAAAGAAACGATTGCATTATTTTTTTGGGACTTTTCATTATCTTCATGTTTCAATTTGTAACAAAGTAGCCCAGTCCCGCAACCTTAAAACATATCATTTCCTCTACTTGCTGCAAAATGTCCAAACAATCTCAAGCAGACTGCTTCTCGTCTTTTTGTTATCAAAGACCTGGCCGTGATCCAGATCTTGGAACCAAATCACATCCAGACTATCATCTTTGTGCCCGATGCCTTTCAAGTCTGTATTTTCCAAGACCCAATTCTCTGAGCCCAGGAGATAAGCCCGGATCGCTTTCGTGTCGATAACACTGTCTCTGCCAGCCAGAACCACAGTCACAGGGCGGTCTTGAATGTCTTCTTTCCATAACAGATTATCAGCCCAGAAGAAGCGGCGGAATAGCGTGTGAGATATTCCTATGTCTTTTGAACCAAAGTAGGAGAGTAGATGCTCATTTGGTTGACTCGGCCGTCTGCATATCTAAAGTGTCGAAGCTTAGCGAGTGCACTCAGTTTGTTCAGGGAAAAGTTTGACATACAAAATTATACGCCACGTCAGGTAGATGGAGCAGAAAAGACACCGGATCAACAAACAATACTGGGCCAATTTTTTGTGACATCTCCGGACTACGAAGAAGTTGTGCGGCAACTACGCTTCCGTATCTTCTCATGATTATCATTAGTGGGTCGGAGAATGTAACGATCTTAAGGGTGGAACTTACGAATGTGATACCAATACACATTTCTCCCATCCGTGTGCCGTCAATATGCGACGGATCTCCTCACACATCTCCTCTTTCAACATTGCCTCGTATGTGAGCCTAGAGCTGACCGACATAATTTCAATAGCGATGATTCCAACTTGACCATCTGAAAGATCTTCATCAAGACCACCGTTGATTTCAGCCAAGAAGTTTATGTACGGGTAAAGCCCCACGCCGATGCCGTGAATGAATAGAATAGGCACCCTTGTCTTTGACGTATGTGGACGGTGCCAGTAGGTGAGGCCCTTGGCATGGGAGGTATAGGTAGCAAACAGAGTAGAAAGACGAAGAGGGAAGGTTGCGAGAAATTGCGAGAACGACGTCCGATGAAAGTCGAACGAGTGATACCACAAAGAAACAGACGCTATCGTGTCGACAACAAACACGCACTAGAAAGAAGCACGAAAGAAGTTAGCAACCTGGGACGTGAGCCAGTACCCGAGCGAACAGCCCTTTAGGTAACTTACCAGATACCACGTCAAACTCCGATGCGACATCTCGACTTTATCGAGAGTCAATCGAAGAGATTTAGCGCTTCCACGACCGGGCTCCAGCTTCCTACCCAGGAGCTTCTCTATCTCCTGGGTATACTCTTCCAACTCCTCATCGTAAATAGGATCATGCTCTCCCGTGTTCAAGAACGCCCAACGGAAAAAGTCCTTGACGTTATCGCGCTTAATCTCAGAGTCTGGCGCATTTCGGAACCATTTCCTCAGGTACAAAGCCGGATCGGGAATGTTGTTGTGACATTGTAGGAACAACTTGCGGCGATCAGCGCGGCAGGGCGGTGTGGGGTGCTTTGCGGCTCTTTGAAGGTATTCCTTGAGTGGTAGGTAGAAGGCCAAAAAGAAGAGAGCCTCGAGAATGAGCCACGCCTGTAGTATTCGCGGGACCTGGAATGGAAGACGGGCTAGCAGGCTTATCAACGAATAAGCGACGCTCAATGGTGCGACGAGGTGTAAGAGGAGTATGGATGTGCGGATGAAGATGTAGTCATATAGCGATGTTCCCGCCATGGCAACCCAGATATACCGTTGGCCGGCGTCACAGGCAACATGTGTATATCGAAGTTCTAGCTTAGACGGTTCTTGTTTCTCCAGACGGCAGATTTGTGATACTTATGTTGAGAACAAAGGCCATCTAAAAGAATTAATCTCGCGTCATACTAGTATCATCTTTTGTTGAACTCTGTCGAGTCGATTTGTTGGGACCTCGCTTTGCTGTTATCCCACTTATAAATAAGTGCCTTGGTTAAGCACGTGTTAAACCTGACATGTGAAGAAAAAATTTCAGCAAGGATAATTTAAAGAGTTGGCCAGTCGAATTGTTCAAGTATGGTAACTGCATCCAAACCGAAGCTTATCATCTCGATAAACAGTCTGCGTATGTACATAACTAAGAACAAGCAGGGTTTTTAAGCACCTCTCCGGGTGTGCTCGGAATCGTGCAGAAGCGAGATAATTCATTCGTTAATTCATGTTTCAGTCTTGAGTAAGATGCATAACCGCCGTAAATGTAAACCTCCCACGATGCTGTTGCAAACGATGTTGCTTCTCTCCTCAGTTGTCTCAACTTTCACGCGTACCCACTCGAACCATCATCACGGTAAGCCAGAGGGGTCCTCCTATGCCACTGAAGCGTTAGTTGCTAACAAGACGGGCCGTCTAGCTAAACCATGACGGCCAGCATCTAGACGCTATGTTCTTCCTTCGCTCTACGAGACTCGTTCTCTCGTTGGGTTCCCACCTCCTCCTGAAGATGGCTGTGGTTAGGAAACCTCGGCTCGCCAGTCCTCTTCTCAGTCGGTGAATGCTGATTGGCGTTATCGTCTAGATTGCTAGAGCTCGGTACTGAACTAGAAGGGTCTGATATATCCCGCCGAATGGGATGTTCGTTACCAGTTGTGACGTTACCGATATTGGAAGACCTGTGGGCTTGCGCGAGGGCGAAATCACCCGAATCGAAATACTTTCTTCCCTATTGATTAATCAGTTAGCTCGATAAAGGCCGTAGAGTACTATTACTCACTTCTAGCTGGTGGTGGAGGAGATTCCCTCTGCTGGGAACTATTCCATAAAGGCTCAAGAGGCGCTTGTTCTTCTCTGTAGTAGGCTCGGGGATTTTTGGCTGATCCATGTTCGCGAGCTGGTGTTTTGGATAAGTTAACTTAGTGCTTGGAGTGGGGAATAGGACAGAGCCAAAGTTATCCCATTCTACGGTGCTGTTAATATACCATAGAAAACCCCAGCAACCGTTCTCTGAAAATCGAGGGGTTAATGCTGGACCTGGTATCGTATTTCGAAAACAGGTGACGTAGCGAGGTTACATCAGAGCAAGTGTCAAATAAAATACCATGTGCTTTACTGTGGGTGCTGACCCTTCTCGCACAACCCTTACTGATGCCGTGTTACTTTTTTTATGCAGTTTGCCTTTTTGACACCATGTGTCACATGTCGGTACGAATCCCATTGGGTACAGTGTTAGGATCTTTGAGGTTTTTAGTTTTTATTGAAGTTGTTCTCGACTGAAGGTCTAGTCTCGCCTTGAGCAAGAATGCGCTATAATTAAAGCTAATGAACAAGATTGTGGAAGTTTTCTAAGGTAGGTATGATATGAACTTGCAAAAAGGATCTATGGGAGTTTATTTGCCTAAGAACATTTGCGCTTCCCTCCCACCATCGCTCCAACAGCAATTTGATTGGGGCCTTCTCGTGCGACCGGAGTCTGCAAAGGCCCCGAGGATAATAAACCTGCAGGTAAAGATGTCAAGTTTATGGGCTGAGCACTCACTTGACAATTTATGTAATGAAATCTCCGGCCTTCTGAGTGTTCGCCCGCAAGACCAACTTGCTCTCGAGGCAACTTGGAAGATAACCCCTTCTCGGGACGTACTATCTCTTTGAGTATGTTCTTGTTCCTGCACTTAACCGCCGTAAATGTGTTTAAATCAGATACTATCAACCTGCTATGACCAGAACTCACCTTGTCTTCCCCGTGTTCAAGGTGAGGGTTGTGTACCTGGGGTCGAGTATGCTTGATCTGTGGTTCTGGGAATGAGCACAATGCAGCAGGAAGTGTAGGGTGCAAGGATTCAATCGGTTCAAAGAATTTGTCTTTCGCCAGCGGTAGGGGAAGTGTTTTCGACGGCGACGGCAAGATATGCCTCCCAGAGCTTGCGGCCTCGTTCGTTTTGATGCGTTTGCACCCCTCGTCCGGTAAACTGGGTGCAGGAACAGTGTCAGCAGCGGCAAGGGCAGATTCTTGACACAAGGGGTGCCAGATGTGGTCGGCGGGCAGGTAGGAAGCAAAGTATCGAACGAGGGAGTCCAGAGAGTTTGTGCGGAAGAGCTGGATAGCATGTCCCCATTGAGGCATCTTGATGAGGTTAGGGTTCCCAATGATTTCGAGACTCGCGGACTCAAGAGAGTTGTTCAGTTCGAATAGTCGTTGTTGTCTGCGATTGCTAGCTAGGTGATGGAAATCGGCAGTCGACTGGGCTTCGTGGGAGATTTCGGAGATATCGTGATAAAAGGCCTCGTCATCCTGTATGGGGCAAGGGTAGGTGTTGTACTGGTCGTGAAGCTTGGTGAATAGATCTTCCTTCTTCATGTCGAACTTCCAAGCTGGCCATGTCCACAGTGAGTCGTCCATGCTGCGGATATAATCGTCTTCAATTGATGAGAACTGCGGTAGATTGGAGTTGATAATGGTTGGAACTTGAGAAGTGGGATGGGAAGAAAGAGACGCACGCTTGGCTTGGCTGGAGAGCGGGATGCCTTGAAGACCCTGAGTTTTATGGCGGGTCAGCAGTAACGCTGAGTGACGTACTGTACAGTACCTACTGAGCTAAAGCAGGGGGGCGTGGGGTGGTTGAAAACAGCCCATGTGCGGCCCAATTCAGGGTCCTGGCCACACACTTTCAAAGATGGTGGGTGATGTCCGTACTGCGGAAGACGGAGCCGTGCCCTAGACCCCGAACGAGCTATAAAGCGAGGCATAGCCTGGGTTGAATGGGATTCTCTCAATCAATTTTATCTTAAAGTACAGCAAAGCACAGCGAAGCACAGCACAGTACACATCTCTCCAGCCATGGCTCGCTTCTCACAACCTTCGTCTACTACTACACAAACGCCGCAAAGTTCAGCGACAAAAC
Organism: Fusarium continuum; assembly: GCA_013184455.1. Taxonomy (NCBI): domain Eukaryota; kingdom Fungi; phylum Ascomycota; class Sordariomycetes; order Hypocreales; family Nectriaceae; genus Fusarium; species Fusarium continuum. The sequence goes on from JABCKB010000476.1 coordinate 42,002, forward strand.
AAAACTATTCGCTCTTATTGTCCCAGTACACCATGGACAAGATGGCAGTTCTGCTCGAATCCCCCACATCAGACTTGTCGCTGCACCTTATTTCAATACCCAGCAGCTGCGTTCTGACGCTTCCCAAGATGGACGCAACAGGAAGCGCGGCAAATTAACGACTAAGAGGTCAATTCATGGAGTGTTGCTTACTGAGCAGGATTTTGTTTTACTACTGTTTTTTTAATTCTCTCAATGTTCTTACCCTTGAGAGTACGTGTTTTAACGTTTCTGATGTCATTTCAGCTGTCAAGAGATGACTTTATTGCTAAATACGGATTACGGAGTACCTTTAATGTAACACGATCCTTTCTCGAGGATATTCATCTTGTCACTCGCGTGGGTTACAGGAGCAGCTGGGCATTTAATGGGCGAAAAGGCACTGTCGCTGGTCTGCGAATCAAGCTATTAATCGATTCTGTTCGAAGAAGGCACTGTGCGCCAAAGTTTGGGTTAGGCTAAGTCAAGTCTCAAGTTCTCAATTACAGGAACCGGTTTTCAGAGAGGGTCTATCAAGTCCCCATCAATCTCGATCGGAAATCACCATCTACCGGAGAGTAGTGTCATCTGCCGTATGTTCCCAACGTCTCCCGAAACCGGGGATTCTGAGTGGTGTGATCTAGGGCAATAGTCCAGGGGAAACCTGTTAAAAACTCAATGCAGGGATTGCGCCAAAGCTAGTGTCTGAAATACAGGAACAATACTCTATACAGCAGCCAAACGGCTGGATGCGTCCTGACAGACAGGGCCATCCCCTCTTCTTTACGCGCGGCGAGCCAAGAGGACAACGGAGCGGAGGTTCAGCCCGATTGTCCTAGATAGACCAGCCTCCGGCCCTCCACGTGCTCTATGGCCCCGTACCCGCCTGGGGTTTTGACTACCGATTTAGCGTGGTTGAACCCTGACAGTTCAGGGATCCTGACAGGATTTATTTTACCTAAGGATGGCCGGGTGCAAAAACGTCGGTCAGATCATGAGCTGGAGTGGTGTCTCAAAATTAATTAACAAAAAACCGTGCTTGATTCGGGTCGGAAGCTTCGGCTGCAAATGTCGGTGGAAGTACAGAGTACGGATACACATTCTGTCCTTCGAACCACCCAGTAGCCCAGCCTTCTTTCGTACATCTTCCCAGCTTCCTCTCTTTGAAAAACTAATGTCCATCCTTGTTGGAGCTCATTCAAAGGGTTTGGAGAACCTGCTTTTAGTAGAGATGCTCGGATCCGAGTTTTCTCAATCTCTACAGATAATAAAAGGGCCTAAATTGTTATACCAGTAGTTCTTGGCAATGACAACACCACTTGTCGCTGCTTTTACACTCATGTCAATCCAGGAGAGGTGTTTAGAGTCGTCGCCGCCATTTAGGTCGCTTGCAGTTGTCACCAATAGGCCTACGTCAGCTGTCAGGTCAGTGCTCTGCTTATTGTTTTGTGGATCTGTTCACCGAAAGCCCCGGGACGCAGCGGTTGTTGCCATACTGAAGCAGTTGGGGGCGAGGAGCAAAGGCTGGGGTTGACGAACTGAAATATGAGCTACTGTCCATAAAAGAGCCCGATGGAACTTGCAGCAAGCTCGGGGATCTGATTGGTTATATGGCAAATAATCTGAGATGACACTAATATACAGTAAAGATAGATCAGGAGGATAATCTGCCAAGCAGGTCTCTTTAAGTGGAGTCGAATACGCGATACGGCGATACGGGATACGAAATCTCACTCAAGTTCAGCACCTGTTAATTATTTAAGTACCGCGCCAGTTTGCAGATAATCAAGACCATCAGTCGTCTTGAAAGAAATCACATTCCTTTATTCTCATTCTCTCATAAATCTCCCAAAGTTCAACAAGTAATTTTCCTTTTTCCGCAGTTACAACTGGCACCATTATGGCTGCTCCAACTCTTGCGGCGCTACGACCTCGACTATTGCACTCGCACATTTGTCGCAAGATCCTAATAAGCCAACGCATCAACGCTTTCTCAGCCTCCCAAGCTCGTCTAGTTCATAATACTACGCAAGAACCGAACAGAAATAAGCCCAGAAACAATCCCATTTCCGAGCCTAATCCATCCTACCCAGCTCTCAGTCTCGACTCCCTAGGGCTTGGCAAGCAAATGAAGATCGCCATATTGGTCATCTTGAGCATATTCGGCACAATCGAGACCTGGTTTTGGTGCAAGGCTATTTGGGAATGGAGAAAAGGTCACCAGGAATCTCCACAAGCTTAACATCGATGAAGGTGCTGTGCCTTGGTGGGAGAGACTTCTAGGCTGCATCAGCAGCTGCAAGTAATATGCCTATTCACACCTTAGGTATTGTGGGGAGCAGGCCATAGTCCAACATTATACCTAAAGAGGCGAGTATGGAGGTTACCACATTCAAACCAGCGCAGGGCAACAGAACTATCGGATAAGAGTACGGAATTATTGGTTTCGGGTAGGCTTCTCTCGTAGATAGAGTCAGGAAAAAATAAGCCATCGTTTGGTGCACCCGGATCGTGGCCCAATCTGGTCTGTCATATCCATACGCAACACTGCCATACTCTCAGTTTCAAGAAAAGTAACATTCTATAACCTACAAGCTGTAGCTATAAAAAGTACTCTAGTTTTGCTTGGTGGAATATAAAGGAGTAAGAAGTTAATATACAAACCCTTGCTACAAAGCTCCTTTGCCAAGGCTTCACCGATAACGCTTGAATGTCTGCCGCATGGGGATATCTGCCAGAGCACATAAATCATCATTTGAATTTCGTATATCCAGTGGCTATAATATTCAGTTGATTCACTAGAGTCGCCGTTTCTGGTAACGTTAGAGGTGCTGTCAGAAAGTCGATCAGAAGCTATGCTTTAACAAGTTGAACTCCAACACAAGAGAGATTTTAGGACATGAGATACTAAGAATAAATATATGGACTTCTCGTTTTGACTTAGCTATGGTTGGGTGGCTTTGAAATGCTTAAAGTGCATTCATTTCGCGACGATTGTCATTAAGAATCAGTATGACAACCTCTACCACCGAGGCAAGCAGATCGGTGGATTGAATTCGGAATGTGTTCTTCCACACTACTCACAATCAAAGTCCCGAATAAGTCTATAAAAGTTCCTTTGACTTTCAGAAAACCACCTCTTTTTCCCATCTTGTTACATTTAGAGAAACCCATGATGCCGGGTGTAGTGGCGTGACCTCCTGAAGAATCATTGTGCCAGCCCTGTCCGGTCTAATCAGCCTAGATTGAACAGAAACTGGCACGGTACTGGTTTCGTATCAAGCTATGGACTCATACTAATGCAATCATGATGATTAGTACTTTACTTCAGCAGGCACTGTTGCCGGCAAGTGGTCATCGTCCGGCAAGGCGAATATTTCAGAGGCGATGAGTGAATATGTAAAAGGTCTTGCCATCTGACCATAAGAACTAAAGTCTAACTCAGCAGATGTAACGCAAGTATAATTCTAAAATATTATATATATAGCAATAATTAGTTATTTATTAACTTAGGTGTTTAAGCTATGAACTCGAATTCTCCGGTTACGTCCAGGGTTTTCGGTGTTTTTCTCACTCACCCTGTAGTTTTGATGTAAAGTACTTACACCAACCTCTTTCTTATTCGATTAAGTTTTCTTCACCTAGGAAGGAACCTTGAAGCAGTATATTTCTTATTTTCATATTCTCTGGAAACTAGGGTAAATGTGCTGCTCGCCGGTTAGGTTGGCCTTGAAAAATCCAAACACAAGATTATCACTTGGTGCACCCATATCAAAGTATGGCGAAAGCGACCATGCACTTACAGTTGCAAATATACGCCCTATGCCCTAAGGTGAAATTCCCAATAATTTACCGCTATGCATTCTACCATGATTAACTCCTTTGTCAAGTCTCGTCCCGCATGCTCTCTTCGCTTCACAGTACGTCGTCATCAGGGTTTAGATAAAAGATTACCAGAATACTCATGATCCACCCATTGTATAGCTTGTGCTTCTTTCAAGTCACGTAAGATGGCTCTCAAGCTCTCAGCCCTCGCCTGCAAAATTGAAATGAGAAAGGTATGCTATAGTCTCATCAACGGCCTTGATTAGAGTCACAGCGTGAGGGCTTTGCATATAAACATGTTTAAACGAAATATATTCGCTTCTTTCTGGGGTGGCTAGCCTTCACAACACCAACTGGCGTGTGTTCTTCTGCTTTCCACAAAGATTAGAACCTCCTTCATGCTTTGCGCCACGATCTTGTCCATGTTGAAAGCACTTCTGACCTTCAACCTGCAGGGCCTATGCAAATCATTTGCACCCCGGCCGGCCATCGAGCGGTCCTGTTTCAGGAGGATCCCTGCACTAAAAGACAGACCATCTTAGCGAGCAGCATAGAAATACCTCCAATCACAGTCCAAGAATCCCAGCGCACTCGCCATAGACCACGCCCTAAACTCAAGAAACAGGCGACCTTCAGCTCACCATCTACTCATTCCGGTGTAGATGGTAGACCACTTGTGACGGCTCACCACAGGGTAATAATTTCAGGATGGAAGAACCGAAGTGTTTTGGAACCTATGGGCCGTTTTCATTCCCCTCTTCAAGCGTGAGTTCCTCATGAGGTGTACTCCCTCCACGCCACTTTTTAGCCCATCCGGGGCGACGACCCGACGTCTGAATACTTCCGTGGTAAGACACATCTCGATAATGACTTCAGATTATGCTGCTATTCCGGCTTACTTACCGAAAACTGTGGGATTTTGAGGTGGATGCAGATATTTTGAAACTCATTCAATTTAGGTGCTTGTAATTTGAAGCTATATAAATGCCTTGCCTACCCGCCAAATCAGTTTATCGTCCTCATCCATCCCATCACGGTTTCTCCCTTCATTCATTTATTCACCCACTCATTCGGACTAAAGCCTGGTGCTTGGTCCCTACATTCTTTGGTCCATACTTTCACTCTCTTCTTCAATCACTTGTCTCTTTCCTAATCAACAACCATCAATCTTCTCACCATGTATCGCGCTATCTCGCTCGCCACGGCGTTGATCGCCTCTGTCCGCGCGCAGCAGGCCTGCTCTTCGAAGGCAGAGACTCACCCACCTCTGACCTGGTCCAAGTGCACTACCAGTGGCTGCACTGAAGTCTCCGGCTCGGTTGTCGTCGATGCCAACTGGCGCTGGACTCACACTGTCCAGGGCAGCACCAACTGCTACACTGGAAACACATGGGACAAGGCTATCTGCCCCGACTCCGAGACCTGTGCTGAGAAGTGTTGTCTTGAGGGCGCTGACTACTCTGGCACTTACGGCGTGACTACCAGCGGTAGCCAGATCAACCTTGACTTCGTTACCAAGAGCGCCAACACCAACGTCGGTAGCCGCCTGTATCTCATGGAGGATGAAGAGACATACCAGATGTTCACTCTCCTCGGTAACGAGTTCACCTTTGACGTCGACGTTTCCCAAATCAGCTGCGGTCTCAACGGCGCTCTGTACTTTGTCTCCATGGACGAGGACGGCGGCAAAGCTAGGTTCGAAGGTAACAACGCCGGTGCCAAGTTCGGCACTGGCTACTGCGATGCCCAGTGCGCTCGTGATGTCAAGTTCATAAACGGCAAGGCCAACTCTGAGGGCTGGGTTCCTTCTAAGTCTGACCCCAACTCGGGCACCGGTAACCTAGGTGCTTGCTGTCCCGAGATGGATATCTGGGAGGCAAACGATATCGGCACTGCTCTCACCCCCCATCCATGCAAGACTCTTACCCAGCATGCTTGCGAGGGTGACAATTGTGGCGGCACTTACTCGACTAAGCGCTATGCCGGTACTTGTGATCCAGATGGATGTGACTTCAACCCCTTCCGTCAAGGTAACAAGACATTCTACGGTCCCGGATCCGAGTTCACTGTCGACACCACCAAGAAGGTGACAGTTGTTACTCAATTCATAAAGGGATCTTCTGGGGGCCTCTCTGAGATCAAGCGTTTCTACGTCCAGAACGGAAGGGTCATTGGAAACCCCAAGTCTACTGTCCCAAATGTACCAGGTAACTCCATCACCAAGGAGTTCTGCAGTGCTCAGAAAAAGGCCTTTGGTGATGACGATGACTTCTCTGTCAAGGGTGGTTACTCTGGAATGAGCGATGCTCTCGCTGCTCCTATGGTCCTTGTCATGAGCTTGTGGGACGACGTGAGTTTTCTAAACACATTCCTTTCCAGTGTCAGTCGGGATACTAACCTTTTCAAATAGCACAAGGCCAACATGCTCTGGCTCGACTCTACCTACCCCGCCGGTGCTACTGGTCCCGGAGCTGCCCGAGGAACTTGCGCTACTGACTCTGGTGTTCCCAAGGAAGTAGAAGCGTCCGTCCCTAACGCAAAGGTCTCCTTCTCCAACATCAAGTTCGGTCCCATCGGTAGCACCTTTAAAGGTGGTGAGAGTGCCAGTTCCAAGCCTCCCGCCAGCTCGAAGCCCACCACCGCTGCTGCTGCTAGCAAGCCCCAGAGCACTATCGTCTCCCAGGTCAAGCCCAAGACTTCTGTTTCCGCTCAAGGACAGGCTTCTACCCCCGCTGCTGAGGCTCCTAAGGCTAGCACCACTGCCATTGCTGCTGCTCCCTCTGCCGTCCGGCCCTCCGCTGTTCAACCCTCCGCTGTCAAGCCTTCTGCTCAACCCTCTTCTGGCTCTGACTCTGGAAGCAGCTCTGCCAAAGCCTACACTCAGTGCGGCGGCAAGGGCTGGGCCGGTGCTACCACCTGCATTTCTGGCTACACCTGTAAGGAGCAGAACGAATGGTACCACCAGTGCGTTCCCTCCAACTAGGATGCTTGTCTGCTAGAGCTGCCTTTTCTAAGTCAGCTCACTTTGCATGGATGAGAGTAGCTTCCAGCCACTTTCGTCATGGCTTTTATTCTTGTTTGAACCTGTGATGATTCCTGTATATATCAAAAACACACTGTATATAGCTCAAGATGTGATTTCCTGAATTCTTCAGCCTCGACACCATTGTGATTGTTCAAGGCCCCATCGGTTGGGCCCGAAATGCCTTGCGCGTGGAGATAGCTGGTCTTCAACAGTCCCAGCTTGCCTCATAGACCAATGAGAGAACACACGACTACTCTTTCAAGCCTATTTTATGTAATTGCCATTGGCTGTTACCAAGTTCTTGTACGATAGTGCCGGCGTGCCTAAAATGGTCAGAATGAGCTGCCGACTTCTACGGTCTCACAATTAACTTAGAGTACGCTCCTTCTCTAGGATGGGCCATATATGAAGAATAGGAAGGACAATAGTCCTAGTCTTATCTGGATAATTCAGATGGTCTCAAGATCCCAAGACGAACGGAGGCTGGGGAGGTCGTTCGCTCGAGTTACTGAAGAGACTGATATTAACGAGTGTGCGACTTCAGAGGATACTTCGGTTGCCAACTTTGAAGAGAGTGCTCCTCCACCGAGCATCGATGTGGACAGACCGGCTGGCAATGAGTCCTTGCGATTCAAGGTTAGCCTAGAAGTCTCCATCACCCTAGATGCTAGCAAACCACGATACGTTGAAGGTTTCTTACAATGCAGGCTTAAAACTTGTTACGGTCAACTGCGGAAGCATTATGGTATGATATATAAACTGTGTAGTGTAATAGATGTGCTATTCGCAGCTGTTACTGCTGCAGCCAAAAAGCTAGTTCTTGCATCTCGCACCATCTCCAGTGATCCGGCTAACCAAGGGCGTGACAGCTTCAACATATGATCAACGACGATGCAACGCAAATAAAGCTAGAAACGTGCCCACGGAGGCTAGGGATGGCGTAGCTCTAAAGCAGCACAATCGGCGTCGTCGGCAAAGGTTACATCACGGCCAAAAGACGTGATAGCGAATAAACTCCAGGGGTGGGACCTCAACAAAGTCTTGGTCAAAGCATCCGGTGCTAGAGATAAAGAGGCCTACCTACCTTGGACCTCCGTGGCGAGACTATTATTGTGTTGTCTCCCAGAGTAGACGAGACCCAGCACCGTTGTCAATGCGGCTGGTTGGGAGAAGTGCAAGAATGATAACGAAGAGCACGGCTGTTATGGCGCGGCTCCTGATAACCTTGTGAGCTTCTCTCGACAACTTGATGCTGCTGTTTGGGTTAAAGAAATTCTGGGGTCGACCTCATGGCTTGACTCGGATTATATCAACGGCGCTGGTATTGGTCATGCAGATCAACCCGAGAGTGATGAAACCTGGCTGGAGACTGAGCAGTCTGCTAGTTACTGACTCGCCCACCAATACTCTCAGTGAGGCTACTGATGCGCTTTTTGAGTCGTCCACTACGCCCATACTTATCCTCATCTCCGCCAGCTGGCTCTGACTCTGCACCCATCAAGCCGTCCGATACAATCCAGAAATTCATGGAACCTTCTCTGCGACCACAACAAGGCTTTTGGTATCGATATCCTTATCCTTATTCCATCACGCCATATCTTATCTAACCAACTCTAGGCTAGACCAACAATGTCGTCTACAAAATGATCATCCACCACAACTTCTCCGACACCACATCCCAGCGAACCCGTCGGTTGACAACGTCAAAGATGCGCATATCTACAACAACTAAGCCATCGATCAAAAATTGCACTGGAATTTCGCGTGAGGTAGCGCTGAATTCGTCTCGAAAACTGCTGCTTTGAAGAGGGCAACAATTCCATCACAGCTTCCAAGGGTGCCAATCTGAGCGAGGTAGAGGAGTATCTGTCCTGCTTGAAGCCGTGCCCTCACAAGATATTGAGTACAGCTCTGTCAGTGTTTCTTTGTGATATTTCGACAGTAGAGCACTGTCAACTGTCATCTCATCCCTTCACAGTGTTGAAATACAAAAAGGGATGAAATCCTAGTGGCTGTTGAGACCTATATATCTCAACACACAGTATTAATATCTCACAACTGTGACTACAGAAGTGCACACTAAACTGCGATTAAGAATCAAATAGCGTAGATTAGTTATTAGTGTACGTAAGAAGACTTTTCCTCCCTTAGACCTTGGACGAGTTAACAATCTGTGTCCACGTATTTATCTGCGCTTTTCTGGCCGCCATTATCGTCAACGATCTTGTGATAGATTTCTTTCCGCCAGTCCAATACTCCCCAGACCATAGGCACCGTCGTTCATCTGTTTCGACGACCTAGCCCACGAATCCAGGTCATTCCCCGCAAGAGTCAGCTGCCTCTGAAGATACCCGCGTGCGCCTGGCGCAGCATCTCCGTCAGAGTCTCCTTAGTGGAACGCATGTTCCTAGACCACTCCACTTGGCCCTCTGCTTCCTTCAGCTCGATCTTCTTGCGGTCTATGTCTTGGTGAGCCTTTTTGACCTGCTCAGCGACTTCTCGCAGATGTTGCTGCAGTGTCCCCTTGGCGACGTCGGATGTGTCGCAGTGCGTCATACCCAGCAGGCATTCGACAGCCCGGGCTCTGTTGGCGAGCAATTCCTTCTGGCTCAGACCACTCTGCTTACTCAAGTGACGGATGTTCAAGTGATCGGTGGTCGTAGTGATGTCTTGAGCATCCAGAGCCCGGACTACGCGGTCGCGCGCCTCAACCAAGGTGTTTTGTTGGATTAGGAGGATGTCCAATGCCTGTTCAGCCTCCTTCAGGTCCTCACGTGCTTGATCCCGTCGGAGTTCTGCAGTCCTGATGTCCTCATCTAGAGACTCCGGGGTGGCCTTGTCAATCATGTGCCAGAGATTCTCCTGTTCCTTCGCGGTCACCAGCTTCCTGAGCTCCCGAAGGAGCTTTAGATTGTGTCCTGAAAGTTCATTCTCCTCGGCGATTTTCAAGAGTCCGATGAGGAACTGTCGCTCCTCGGTCGGATCGAGAGAGGGCGGGCAGGGTTTGCCTGTCAACTCGTGGCGAAGACACGAAAGAACATGGATACCGCAGTTGATGGCGTCAGTTTGTTGAGAGCATGACTGAGCAACGTCAGGTCACATTAGTACACAGCTAGAAAGAAGAAAGAGGGAGGGGGTCAGACGAACCGTCATGCGATTGAATATCAGCTCGTGGTTGAACTGGCACAGCTCTTTCCATTCCCTGAAACGGGAGCAAACAACATCAAAGCGGTCCGGGTCAGGCATTGGGTCGTGGTGATTGAATATCATGCGCTTAGGGGTAATATGGACAACACCGAGCGACCAATGCCCTGGGTTGGGGTGGTGAATCGCAAAGCAAAATATGGTGCACATGTCCAGCTTCAAGGGTGTTCGGTTGAAGGGGCTTTTGTCAGCGGTGTTGAGCCACAGAGGGTGGACAACGCGCACCTTGCCATGATCAGAAGGGTAGCAGGCAGCGACAAGCTTGGTGAGAAAGTCAAGGCAGTCGTCAGTGAGTCGGTGGTCGTCGGTGAGCTGCTGGTATATGGTGGCTGCGTCCATGGAAGCTGGTTCGGCACGCTTAGTGGCCGGCGGACCTTCAGTAGCCGAGTCGCCCTCCCACTTGCGCTTCAGCGATTGGGTAGCGTTCCAATTCTCGAAATGAGGTCGAGAGGGACCGTCCACGGAAGAGGGCGGCATGCTCGAAGTGCGAGATGCGGGCATAGAGTAAGAGAAAGGAGCAACGCTGTGGCGACGCCCGGCTGCGGTTCCCATTCCAGAGGGCGTACGGGGCTCGTCGATGCCATCGGGCTCAGGCATGGGGTTTTTTGTCTTGCGTGCAGTGTTGGGGCGAGGAGTCTCGTCGTTATGAATATCCTCGTCGTCGCTACTGTCGCTTTCAAAAACGTTTTCAGGCTCGCTCTCGACCTCGTTACCACGGTCACTGGCATCGCCAACCTCAGACGCGCCCGTATCAAAAGCGTTCGCTCCGTAGACGGTTCTCATATCTTTATACAAGTGTTCAGCGTGCGCGCCCGTCAAGCGAGGGCGATTGGGACCCTTCATGACACCTTCACGGAGGAAGCCCATGGGTGAGACATCCCACAGGGAAGAGAGGAGGATGCCCTGGTTCTGAGCCAGCTTGGTGATCTTGACCATCGCTTCCACGACAGCAGCTGCGATGCGATCAGGTGGTCGGTTTCGCTGGGCATTGCGCACGTCTTCGGGTAGCCAACCTTTTCCTCCCCACTGCTGTTCGAGCCAGGCGTTCTGTTCCCGGAGCTTCGCAGAAGACTGGCTCTGATGGACTGCCTGTGTGTCAACGCCGGTGACGTCCATGGTAGGAGATTCTGGCAGAGGCGAGCTGCTGCTGAATTGGCTAAGCGAACGCTGGGGCTTGGTCAAAGAGTAGGGGCGAGGGACTCTAGCGGTGCGCCGATCCTGGGTCTTGTTGAGGTTAGCTAAGATGTAAACAAGGTGATTGAGATGGGATGAGGCAAGGGAAGGCGTGGGGAGAGTGTAAGGGTGATTCGTCTTTCGGTTGACGTACCGAGTTTGGGCCAACAGGCGAAGATGGAGGATCAGGGCGATGATCCTTTGCACCGGCCGAGCCAGAAGTGCGAGGCATGCCTTTGTTGTTGTAAGAGTGAAGATGAGTTGAGTTGAGCGAAACACACAAGATCGAAAGACGACGAGTTGAGGGCTTCGCAGATGGGAGGAGCTTGTGAGAGATTAGGGAGGAAGTAAGAAGGAAGTTAGGGAAACGAGAAAGAGGGAACGAGGGAACACATTAGTTCTTGACTTTGCTGCTGTTAATTTGCTATCATCTCTCATTTCTCACTATTTCTTACAGATGAGGCGCGCAAGCAGCCGTGTGGCGCTTGAGCATGTGGTGGGGCATTCAAGAGTGCAGTGAATCACAGGATTGATTGACCGGGGGCTCAAGGCTGGAAGGGTGTGTCTTGTGTGACGTGCCGGGAGGGCAAGTTGACAGATAACTTCTGTAACACAGAGGAGCAGGAGTTGTCCTTTTGCAGCTCGCCATGGTGTCCCTACAGGAGTGAAAGACATGAGCAACTATGCTCAAGCTTGACAGGTGGTCGACCAGAAAAGTATCTCGTGAATGGTGATAAAGTACGAGCAGATGGTATGGGCTTGAGGCGTGACAGAAAGGGCGACATGCTTGGTGGAGTAGGCAGTGTACATTTCCATGAACCTGAGCCACTAGCCAAGCACTTCCACGGCTTCAAACGTCCTTGCCGGCGGGATGGGATTGTTGTTGAGTTGCCGCATGCAGGGGTCCCGCCACAAGTTGTGGTGTTTGCTCTAGCATCCGGGAGACGACAGCGACAGCCATGGCCTAATTTGCGCTTGCAAGAACGGCGCCTCGACGTTGACCGACGGGATGATGCTGTAATAGCGGCCTGTTTCCCGTTTCCCTGACCGGACAACCAAGCCTAGATGGACCGAGACTGGCTGAGGCAGCCCATGACGTATCGTTTGGCGTACAAGAGGGCGGGCGTCATCTCCGCGCTTCCAGCATCATACCCCCGTGGCACGTCTCAAACACGTCTTCTGCACGTCAATGTTTTCATCGACCCCTTCTTGTCGCCGCTCGGCGCCAGTTTCGGTCGAGCATTGCGTGGGCGTTGGCAGTACTCGCGATCAAGACTCGTGACGCGTCGTGTGCGATAGAGGTGACGGTAATCGAGCTCTCCCAGACCTTTAATCGGGCTTGTGTTATAGTGGCGTGTCGTTTCCGCTGTCGCTTGACAAGAAAAACGGGCTCAGCATCTGTCGATCGAGAAGCTATCCGCGGCGTCGATGGGCACGTGGATGGTGTCCTATCTGAGTTTGGTACCGTGAAGCTGACAGCGACAGCGAAAGTGACATCCACTTGGCTTAGGGTAGCTCGACGTGCGACCTCAAAATTCCGCAGATGGCTTTCATCAGTGCCAGCGACTTACAATTTACGAAGAAAAAGACACTGATATAGCTAAGAACTGGTTCTTTTCTTCTTTCCTTAGATGCTAGGTAATAATATAGAGCTTGGTGATTGGAAAGCAAGATGTACTGATGTTAAGTGAAAGCCCACCAAATGGTCTTTTTACCAGCCTTTACCCTTGACTTGCTATTTACCCGGGGATCTAAGTAGTCACGCCGACCCCCTCTCCTCTAGAGAGGGGGCGCCATAATCCATAACTGCATATAAACCATAACTATATAACCTAACTTTAATTTATTACTATATAAC